>CAJQZM010038461.1:469-17640 GCA_907164665.1 Colias nastes | reverse complement strand
ACGAAAATCGTTATTTGAAGACTTTTTTACAAATGGGTCTCACACTATAAAAGAAACAATGAATTGTCAATCCGCATTAGCTAAACGTCCATTTCCTGATGAATTTTCCTTTTAAATTAATTTAACATTTGTTATGTTTCAAGTTCGCGATTTATGCAATTACTTATTTCACTACAAAGTCGCTGTTTTATATATTACTAGCTTACCGCCCGCGGCTTCGCCCGCTTTGTCTAAAACCTAATAAATTATATACTAAAACCTTCCTCTTGAATCACTCTATCTATTAAAAAAATCGCATCAAAATCCGTTGCGTAGTTTTAAGCATACAAAGGGACATAGGGACAGAGAAAGCGACTTTGTTTTATACTATGTAGTGATGTAATTATGAAAGAAATGCTTTTGAATCACTCAGAAATCTATAAACTCCGATAGATGGCGCTATATTAAAACTTTAAAATGTGACATATATGACAACTGTTAATTTTCTTTATTTCTTTAAAACCAAGTGTAAAGTTCTGGCTATAAAAGTTTCAAAGTGGAGTTATCGTTATTATTTTATTAATAATAATAAATAATAATTGATTTTAACTCGTGTTATTTTCTTACGTAAGTATTATTGTTTATCGTTTAAAGAGAATGGTTTTAATTTGTACAAAAACAGTTGTGTTATGCAATGTCCTTTTATTGTGTAAATATGAAATACCCGTGGATATAACCTTGCATAACTAAACAATTACAAACAACATTAATTATCAATTGTTTTATACTTATTACGTAAATAAAATTAAAATCACTTTATTACTTATTTTTTAGATATTTATTGTGTTTACAGCTCTTTATAGGAATCGGAAGTACCTTGTTTATTGCTTTCATTATCTGTGATGTATATTTCTCACGCGTCAATGAATGAATGTTTTATAATTTTATAAGAATTATGATTACTCCTTGCATTCAATTTAAAAATTATAATATCAACAGGAAAGTCATCCTACCATTAACAAATATGTTTCAGTTACTATTTTCTTTAAATGTTAAATACTAAGAAAACATAAGTTAATTAATTATCTATCGTTTGAAATATAATCAAGCTAATTTTAATTTCTATCTTTGCAGGTACACCATGAAGGTTTGGGGAGCACACGGGGAGTTCTGCGCGAGGCACCAATGGGAGGTGATAGTGGCCACGCTAGCTCTCCTAGCGTGCGCCGCGAGCGTGGAGCGCCACGCTACCGGCCAACGCTCTGAACGCTGCGCCGGCTGGGCTAGAGCATGCCCCGGTCTAGAAGCGGAATACCAAGCAGCAGATGCCGTCATCATGACCATAGTTCGCTGTTCAGCTCTACTCTACGCGTATTACCAAGTCTCCAACCTGCAGAAGATCGCGTCGAAGTATTTGTTGATAATAGCCGGCGTGTTTTCGACGTTCGCTAGCTTTATTTTCACGTCCGCGTTGGCTAGTTTGTTCTGGACGGAATTGGCAAGTATCAAAGACGCGCCGTTCCTGTTTTTGTTGGTCGCGGATGTCGCTAGAGGCGCGCGTATGGCTAAAGCCGGTTGGAGTGCGGGTGAAGATCAAGGGAAGAGAGTAGGCAGGGCGCTGTCCCTACTCGGACCGACAGCAACGTTAGATACACTTCTAGCGGTTCTCCTGGTCGGTGTTGGTGGCTTATCTGGTGTGCCTAGACTGGAACACATGTGCACTTTCGCCTGTTTGGCCCTGATGGTCGACTATCTAGTATTCGTCACGTTCTACCCTGCTTGCCTGTCTCTAGTGGCAGATTTTGCATCTGGCAAGAAGGAGATTTCGACTGACAACCCGTTTATGGAAGCTGATTTGAAACCTAACCCAGTGGTGCAAAGAGTTAAGATGATTATGGCGGCTGGACTATTGTGCGTTCATCTCACGAGCCGGTGGCCTTGGGCGAGAGATAGTGGCATGATAGATGGATCTTTGAGTCACAATTTCAAACCGTCATCGCAAGATAACGTTCTGTTACACTCTTACGTAAAATGGTTTTCGGTATCTGCCGATTATATCGTGATAGCAACGCTATTATGCGCTCTGATAATCAAGTTCGTTTTCTTTGAAGAAACAAGGAATTGGGTTATCGATATGAACGATTTAACTGTAAAAGAAGTAGTGCATAACGAGAAACCCATGTTTACACTCGGAGAAGACACTAAAACTGATGTTATAATTCAGACAGATGATACAGTTGGTTATGATGAAGCCGAGTGGCCCACACTATCGCCCAGTTCATCTGTTGCTAGAATGAATGCTAAGAAACGACCGATGGCTGAATGTTTGGAAATATACCGTTCGGAAGGCCACTGTACGTCGTTAAGTGACGAAGAAGTCGTAATGCTTGTAGAACAATCTCATATACCGATGCATAGACTGGAAACTGTATTATGCGATCCAATACGCGGTGTGAGACTGCGCAGAAAAATTATTTCTTCCAGATTCCAAACTGAATCCGCAATCAAATCGTTGCCATACTTGAACTACGATTACAGCAGAGTTTTGAATGCGTGCTGCGAAAATGTTATTGGATTTGTAGGTATTCCAGTTGGTTACGCTGGTCCCTTAGTTGTTGATGGTAAAGCGTATATGATTCCCATGGCAACAACTGAAGGCGCGCTTGTTGCTTCTACAAACAGAGGTGCTAAAGCGATCGGTACAAGAGGAGTGACCAGTGTTGTTGAAGATATCGGTATGACAAGAGCACCGGCTGTCAAACTTCCAAATGTCGTTCGAGCACTCGAATGCCGCCAATGGATGGACAATAAAGATAATTACGCGCTTATCAAAGAAGCGTTTGATTCGACTTCAAGGTTCGCTCGTCTTCAAGAAGTACATATAGGTGTTGATGGAGCCACTTTATATTTGAGATTCAGAGCAACCACCGGTGACGCTATGGGAATGAACATGGTATCAAAGGGTGCAGAAAATGCGCTTAAAGTCCTCAAAAACTTCTTCCCAGACATGGAAGTGATCAGTCTCTCTGGTAATTACTGTTCGGATAAGAAAGCTGCATCTATTAACTGGGTCAAAGGTCGCGGTAAGCGTGTTGTTTGCGAAACGACTTTATCAGCGGAGAGCTTAAGAACGGTTTTAAAATCTGATGCAAAAACGCTAGCACGTTGTAACAAGATCAAAAATCTCTCCGGTTCAGCATTGGCTGGTTCCATCGGTGGTAATAACGCGCATGCAGCGAACATGGTCACTGCTATCTTCATTGCTACGGGACAAGATCCAGCTCAGAACGTCACGAGTAGCAATTGTTCGACAAGCATGGAAGTGTGTGGAGAGAATAGAGACGAGTTATACGTCACATGTACCATGCCGTGTCTAGAAGTTGGTACGGTCGGTGGTGGAACAGTATTGACCGGACAAAGCGCTTGCTTAGAGATTCTCGGAGTGAAAGGCGCGGGTGCCAGACCGGCAGAAAACTCGGCTAGATTAGCATCCTTGATCTGTGCGACTGTTTTAGCGGGTGAATTAAGTCTCATGGCTGCACTCGTCAATTCTGATTTGGTGAAATCACACATGCGACACAATAGATCCACAGTTAACGTGCCAGGCTCCGCAAACGATATGACATTAAAAGTGCCGAAATTATAACGTAACCTCTTGTTTGAGATATTAGCTGTAGAGAACGCCTTGGAGCTCGAATTTTAGATGTAGTCCGCGAATTATAAATGTTACGTTGTTAAGTGTTTCAAAATACGTTTAGCTATGAAGAAATTTATTAGGCATAGGGTTAGATAAAACTTCTATACGTCGATTAAGCTTTATTAGCAGTTTAATTTAAAACAGGCAAATTTTACATTCAACGCTGTAAAAGAGCAGTGTTATAGCTTAACAATGATTAGAGGCTCAGCATAGCTCCCTGTGGGATCCCAGTGTTTCTAATTTATTAAAATAAGACTTAAATGTGTGCTTCCATTTCTATTTGTTTTAAGGCAGACCAATTATATTAGGGACAGTGGGACTAAGGGGTTTTATAACAACATTATAAATAAGTATAACTTAAAACTTTCCTATCGTCATGGCGATTACCTCTATCATCGAAACAAGTATGCAATGGTTTGGCTTCAAAGCGAAACTTGTAAAACAAGGTTAAGTTCTGCCACTTACATCGCACTTGTTAATTAATACTAGAAATAGAATATGTACCAAAAAAACGTCGAGTTGAAGTGTTGCGTAATTCATTCAATAATTGAACCAACAAAGGACTGACAGTCAAATACGCACAAATCGTTAAATATTTAACAGGATAAACGAACGAACAAGTGGGTATTTGTTTTATCTATGCATGAATGATTATTTTTAAATCCGGCTTTACCTCATGTTAACAGCATCAGCGTATTCTTAAATATCAACCTTAGTTTTTATAACCCAATTATCTACTGAAGGCATACAAAGAAGGAACTAGATTATGCAATCATCAAGGGATGTAGTTTATCCATCAATGTATAATGCATATGATAGGTTTTTAGTTAGAATTATAATAATAAGTGTGCAATTTTTAAATAACTACCCATCGTGAAATAACCAAGAGCCTTTCTCAGTATTCATAGTTCTTATGTAAAAAAGGATTATACATAGATTATTATAATCCAGAATTATAATTCTAATCGACTACGAAAACTAATTAAGAATCTCGAATTCCCAGCCATATATACTTCGATTCGTTAGTATCCAAATCACGTTGGTTTATATAACATCTAATAAGGTTAGCCTTGCGTAAATATGCGTTATTACGTCAGCAATACATAACAATGTATTGTGAATTATCACTTCATATGTATTCTGATATCGTTCATTTGACACGACCGTTGTCTTTGGTCATTAAATGTCATAATTTGAATATTTGGCGCGATTTTTCAATGACAGTTCCTTGTTGAAACGTATATTGTCTATGCTAGAATCAATAAATGTATTATATTGAAATCGTCGATAAAATGTAGGTAAATAAAATGATACGCACATCTTTCAAAATGGTTTCCCGTCTGAGCACCAATGTCTGCCTCTGTATGGTAACAAGACTTGAAATTATTAAAATAAATATGAATGAAAGTCTATTTTTGTAACGCACAACGTGTAGCAAGGTCATGTTTTCAAATAATACCCGAGAATGTTTTCATTGTACCTTCGTTTATTTTGAAAACAATATTTTTGAAATACCTACTTGAGAAATTATATTTTGTTGAAATTTCTGGTGGATTGTTGGAATAAAGTATTATTCCGTGACATTCGCATTGATTTACATTGAATATTACTAATTTAACTTTAATAAATTAAAGTACCTAGCTTCTATCTCCAGCTACTAAGTCTAATAAAAATAAATTCACCCGTTTCGTAGGTTTATCACTGACAGCATTTGGCTTTATCGTTATTCGGACTTTTAGAATGCGTTAGTATAATCAATTACTAATACTAATTACTAAAATTACTAATACTAATTACTATATTTGTTAAACTTTAACGCCCTAATCGAACGGATTTTAAACTCGTTAAAAAACTAGTTTTGTTTTGATAATAAATTTTGAAGTTAAAATGTGGGTACCACGTCTTTCGAATGCGATGATTTAAAATATACGCAAATAAAATCGTTACTTATTTACTTAATGCGATGATGTAGACCTTAATTATATCGTGTGATACATTCAAACATGACTCGACGCTACATTTAAGTACTGGACTTGTTACTAATCTGTAATTCTAGGCAGGCATGCTCATTCATAGACTGCATCACTACTTACCATCAGGTAGGATGCAGTCAAATGCCTGGCTATCTTTAATAAAAAAAAACGACGTGTGGCACTCGGGGACTGCCGCGGTAAAGCTATTGCATGCTATGCCTTTGTAGCGACACGTCGCTCTGAATCGCGCAAGCGAAATTTTTTCGCTACAGAGCTATATATACAACTTTCCGACATCATCCATTGAGGCCTTAACGGCCGGCCAGTCGAGTAGACTGGTCGAGAATTCTTCCTTTTTCGATGGAGGAATTCCACCTTCCTTCCTCCACACCTTCAAGCCACACCTCCGCCCGTCGGAGTGGGGGAGCGTGAGGTTTTTCGTTACGGAATTTCTCGATTCGGTCCCCGCGCTCAAGGCCCGCGATAGAAGCTATGCAATAGCTTAAAAAAAAAAATCGTCAATTAGTATAAACGAACGTGATTAAAAGTGCAAAAATGTACTTTGATTTTTGCCTGAGAACACTTTTATTTTAGAACGGAATGTAATTTTTTATCTGTGCAATTTTGGCGCGAAAGCTCGACCGTCAAAAGAGGATGTTACAAATTTTATTGTTCGTCTCGTCCAATAGATTGTAGATCTTGGAAATACGTCACATATTAATATGTGTATCTTTCGAAACATCAAACCTTGAAAATCATTGCTAAGATTGCGTATTCCTACTGCACTTAAGCACAAGGTCTCTTACGAAAAACCTACAATTTACAATGGCTTTTTAATCATTCTGGCGGGAAAGGTGACATTTCAGTTTTTTTTTTGATACAAGCAAAGGCCCCTAGACATCTTAATTGCGACAGTGAAAGAGGTTTTACGGTGATTAATTAACAGATAAAATATCATTATATTTTTTTGTGAACGTTTTTTTGTATGACAAGTTTATCTGACGTCTGTTATTATCAGTTTATCTCGAAAATTACACTTGGAAAGCACGGTTTATAATCATTTTTATGCTTTTATGCATTTTTATATCTAGCATGAACGTGTAAAATGACTTGAACATAAAAAGACAATATAAAGTTTATGGCGAAAGCATTAAGATAATTTAAATTAATGTTGCCAATGCGTGACTTGGTGGTAAAATTTATGGCAATTTATGACGTTAAAAAGTTTTCACGGTGAAGGTTTTAACCTTTCTAGATATTTATAATTATTAAGAATAGAAATTCGATTCAATAACTAATAAGATGTGAAAAAAGCTCATAATTGTATTGTCACCGATCCTTGATGAGTGGACAAAGTTTGAATTAAATCTGTCCGTTTGAAGTGGGTCAAAATCTATAGGAGTTGGTTACATACAAACAGCATACAGGTGGAGACATTAAACGCGTGTTTAGAAGTACATCGATGTGGTTCAAAACGCTACTTTCTTGTTGATGTTGAAGTTATAAATAACTAGCTTACCGCCCGCGGCTTCGCCCGCTTTGTCTAAAACCTAATAAATTATATACTAAAACCTTCCTCTTGAATCACTCTATCTATTAAAAAAACCGCATCAAAATCCGTTGCGTAGTTTTATAGATTTAAGAATACAAAGGGACATAGGGACAGAGAAAGCGACTTTGTTTTATACTATGTAGTGATTATCTGACTAAGGATGCGTAAACGTTCATGCCGTAAATAACAATTATTTTTGTTTATGGTATTCATTATTAACACGTTCCGTATATCGAAATAACGCATGCATGAGGAAAATCGTTTTTATAGTAGGAAATGGGTAGGCTTGAGGACAGATTAAAAAGTATTTTATAATTATGGCTTTTCGGTATGAGTTCGTAAAAAGGCGGCAAATTTCGATATTTGTCATGTTACTTTACTGTTATATAGTTAATAAAATAACAGATAAGTACCTTAAAAAATAGTTTTGACCGACATTTTTTTTTAATTTGCCACCGTTTTTTAAACATACATATTTGACTCTAATGACTTGTCTAAAATATCAATACGTATAATCCAACAAGAGTTGTAGTAATTTGGGAGGCGCTGAAACTTTCTATCTAAAACACCATTCATACATTGACCTTGACACATGACAATATGTGAACCTGTGTGTGAACCAATGACTAAGGAATCCTATGGACAGTTTCACATCAAATATTATTTTTATATCGATAAACATAATAATGCTTATCGATATATTCTCGGCACTAAACACCGCCATGTTTTGTTACATTCAATATGGCGCCGGCCACACTTTTTTTGTAGGTATGTCACTTCCATGTGATTCCATAGGGCGTATTCAGAAAGAAAGCTTGAAACTTATAAGCGCTTATCGGCGCTTGTCATGTTCATATATTTTCCTGCGCGGGTTGACAGCTCTGACAAGCGCCGATAAGCGCTTATAAGCGCTTATAAGTTTCAAGATTTCTTTCTGAATACGCCCTTATTCATTGGTGTGAACCAAACGATTTGACATTGAACTTTTGACATTTTGTAAAATCATAAACGTCAACTGACAGAGGAGATTTTTAATTAATTTTGTATCTGTATGCAGCTGGCCAATATGTTTAAAAAGGTTGCGTATTTTGTTTCTAAATTAAAATTTATTTGTATGTGGTAATACATAGATTTCTGTATGAATTATGGTTGGTTTTTCCGGCTACACCTGCGTTGACCCAATATAAAAAAAATGTAGCCTATTTTATTGAAATTGTAAAAAAAGGTCCAATAGATTTCATGTTATATTCTTGACATTGTTCTTAACCAAAATCAAATGCTCACCAAATAACAGTTTTTTTAGAAAAAATAATGATACCTTAATCACTAGGTAGAGGTACCTAGTTACATAGTATAAAACAAAGTAGCTTTTTCTGTCCCCGTGTCCCTTTGTATGCTTAAATCTTTAAAACTACGCAACGGATTTTGATGCGGTTTTTTTAATAGATAGAGTGATTCAAGAGGAAGGTTTTAGTATATATATTTTTTTTTTGTTTTAGACAAAGCGGGCGAAGCCGCGCGCGGTAAGCTAGTGTTGATATAAGATCACATTCTCGGGTTTTAAACCAAATTAATTAACTTTTCCTTTCCATATTTTTGTAGAGCGTAAAGTTAATTTAAATAAATTATACTATATAAAGAAGGCAAATTATTTTTACGCGAATGAAAATTCGCTAACGATGAATGAAATGAGGTCACAAGTTATTTTAGACTAAGCTGTCAGCATATTTTATTGTATAAAATTAAAATGCAAGTACCTATATGAAATGTAAGTAATACCAACTGTTAATATTGTTTATGTTTTATCAAAATATTTAATGTGGAAAGTTGCATTTTTATATAAAAATAAGGTGAAATTTATGTAAAAAAAATGTAATAAGTACCTGTTTTTTTGTCTGTTCTCTAAAGTTTTTTTTTTTTTGTATACAGCATGCCTAATTCCCACTTTCTAAATAAAAAAATGGTTTCTGTAAAGTCGGTTTACTGACAATAGTTGAACGTGACAACGTCCGATTGTGCTTCTTTGTCGCTCGTTCCGCGCTCTCGCTTGCACTTTAAGACTTACATGGAACGCCTCAGAGCGAGGTAACGCCGCATGAGTCATGTTTTTTCGTGCGTGCAGCCGGCTCCATCGAATTATAAGACGTTGTCACGTCAAAAACTAGATATTGTTATTTGAACCTAGTTTAATTTTTTTGTATTTTGTACAACGAGTAAATCTAAGCCCTTTTTATGTATAATTTTGAAACTAAGATGGGAAAAATCTGTTAAGGGAAACTATGAAATGTATAGCATTTAGAAATGTTTGTTTGAAAATTAGTGTTTTGGGATAATTTTGAAGTAGTTTCTGGTTTTTTAATGAATAAGAAGACTTTCTTAAAATTAAAAATATATACGTAATGTTAAAAAGAAAAATTTAGTTAAGATAATTTTTGAAAAATTAATAATTTCGAAATTAGCCCAAAACACTAAAAATGTTTTAAAATTTAAACAATGTAGACTGATATGTTTTAGTTATAGCTGTTTTAAGATTATATGGTTGTTGTAATTTTATTTATTGTATCCTTGTGTAACGGGTGAGGCAGTCATTAAACTTAAATTATTATAATAAAAAATATTTTAATAATTTGTATTTTATTTCTATGCAAAATCATTGGCGGTAGTGTCCATTTAACATCTGGGGCAGGTCCCCTTTGCTTGCTCTTACATGAAAAAAATTGAAACCTATTCAAGATTGAGTAGATTTATACTAATCTACTATTATAGTAAAACGAACTAGTGTCAGGAACGACTGAACCAATAAAAGTATTTCACAGTTGGATACTTAATAACTTAATAATTATCGAAAATGGTCAATTAAAACTAGTCATATCAGACACTAGCCGCGCCCCGCGGTTTCACCCGCGTGGCTCCGTTCCTGTTGGTGTTAGCGTGATGATATATAGCCTATAGCCTTCCTCGGTAAATGAGCTATCTAAGACCGAAAGAATTTTTCAAATCGGACCAGTAGTTCCTGAGATTAGCGCGTTCAAACAAACATACAAACAAACAAACTCTTCAGCTTTATAATATTAGTATAGATAATAACTCCATAAATTCTCATTTAACAGTAAAAAGGTGTATAAAAAAAAAACAAATCTTGATATCCTAAACTATTATAATTATCCTACATATTATTATAAATGCGAAAGTTTGTGAGGATGTGTGTGTGTTTGTTACTCTTTCAAGCAAATACTACGGAACCGATTACAATGAAATTTAGCACACATATAGAGGGTAACCTGGATTAACACATAGGATAGGTTTCATCCCGGAAATCCCACGGGAACGGGAACTATGCGGGTTTTTCTTTCAAAACGCGGGCGGAAAGCTAGTCTATCCATATATTATCAAATATAATCTATAATATAAAAATGAATCGCAAAATGTTGTTCTCTAGTGCCGGTTGAAAGCAGACGTGTTAGCAAATTTGCATAAAAATATTCATAATTTTTAAAAACAGTGACAACTTAAAGTGATCCTTATTGGAACATCCTTCAATACAAATTACATAAACACTTATATTACTTGAGACCCTGTGCTTCTACTGTACCAGTGCTGCTGACCGCCGTACGCGCACCCCGCGCACCTTCCGCGGAACAAGAGCAGTTGCTATTTTTTACCTTTTTACACCCGTGCGGAGAGTTTGCGCTGTGACGTACGCTACAGCATGAGTCTGCAGAGAACGCCACCTCGTAACATCTCAATATGTGGGAGCGAAACGACTAGTGGATCGGAACCTAATCTATCTACCTTCATCGAAAAAAGTGACTATCATACAAATGTTTGCTTTAGAAAACGAAAGGAGCGGTCAGATGAAATCGATTACAAAAAGGATTTCGCGAGCTTGCGCTCGGATATGATGAAATTCTTAGAGGATTTTGGTAAAACACAAAATGAAAATTTTAAATTTGTACGTGATGAAATATCGGCAATCAAAAACGAAATTGTAACTCTGTTGTGTACGAACTGGTCGATGGACTTTGGGTGGCGAAAAGAAGACGAATGTAAATTTGCGCGTATAAAATTTATTACTCAAAATTACAAGAGTGCGTTTGGTACAATTAATTTTAGCGAAGGAGTTAACTGCTCGACGGCTGCGTGGCGAATCGAAGTGGTAGCGGACAATGGTAAGGTCATCCGCGGCCAATCGCACGGCGCGGCGACGTGACGCCGCGATGACGCAGTAGCAACGCTCCGTTCCGCACGATTTTGTTGCGGCAACATGCTCCCGGCCTTGGAACGTGCTGGTTCCAACGAACTGTCGACCATGAAGCGACGAATCAGCTATCTGGTGAAGGAAGCGGACAAATTTTAGTGAACGCCCGACGCACGATGCCGTCTGCAGTACGAATGTCGGCCACTCGTGCTACTCCATCCTTCCCCGGATATGTCGCATGGATGCGCCCCAAGCTCCACTTCAACGGCGGCAATCGGTCGTCCTTAATGATAACGAGCGTGTTCTCCTTGAGATCCCCCTTGTGCTGGTGCCATCTGGTTCGCGTTTGCATCTCGGAGACATACTCTTTGGACCAACGATTCCAAAAGTGCTGGCGTATTTGTTCCACCCTCTGGAACCTCGGGAGACGAAGCTCAGGCACGTCGTATAGATGCTCAGCCGTTACAGGTGCAGTCAGCGGACGACCAACCAGGAAATGTGCAGGGCTAAGTGGAAGGAAATCATTGGGATCTGTGGAAAGATGGGTCAAAGGACGGGAGTTCAGGACAGCTTCAACCTGGGTCAATACTGTGCTAAACTCCTCGAACGTTAGATGTGCGTTACCTACTACACGTTTGAGATGGTGCTTGCAGCTTTTTACTCCAGCTTCCCACAATCCCCCGAAATGACTAGCGTAAAAAGGTATCATTTTAAAATTAATATTTTGCGAAGTTGCATATGCTTTAATTTCATCAGAACAGCTAGCTAAAAATTTTTTGAACTCATTCATGAGACCGACAAAATTCTTCCCATTGTCAGAAAAGATAGTCACGGGTTTACCTCGCCGCGATATAAAACGTTTCAAAGCTAATAGATATGATTCCGACGATAGATCGCCAACAAGTTCCAAGTGAACCGCGCGTGTAACAAAACATATAAATAAGCATATGTACGATTTTTGTAACTTAGCACCTCTGCCTTTACGATTTAACGTGAACACTGGGCCAGCGTAGTCGACACCACAACGTATAAACGGATAACCTGGGTCCAGACGCTCCTGCGGTAGATTCCCCATAATAGGC
Source organism: Colias nastes (assembly GCA_907164665.1). Taxonomy (NCBI): domain Eukaryota; kingdom Metazoa; phylum Arthropoda; class Insecta; order Lepidoptera; family Pieridae; genus Colias; species Colias nastes. Next base: position 5,159 of record CAJQZM010038461.1, on the reverse strand, counting down.
GCGACCGTAGTCGGTTGTAGTCGTGCGCAGCGCATGCACGAATGTACCACCTTCCTAGCGAGGTTTCTGCCGCCGACCGGCCACCACATCTCTCTGAGCGTAAACAGTAGAAGCTGTGGCCCGGCGTGGAGTAAACGTTCATGCTCGAACCGAAAAAGCAAAAGTGAAAAATGATGATTAGCTGCGATTAAAATAGGAAATTTTTTATCAAAACTAAAATTTGGCGAATTTTGAATACGCCCACCTACACGAATTAAATTATTATTTGCGTCAAAGAATACATTTAATTTAGAAATTTGATTGTAGCCTGATATATTCGTTATATTTTTATTATTTTTAAGCGCATAATAAATATCGGGAAACGATTCCTGTTGACTCAACTTTGCTAACGTTAATTCAGCACGATTTAATTCCTCAACTGATAATAGACCTGTCCACTTATTAGTTTTATTTCGCGCGTTATTAATAAAACGTAATACATAAGCAGCTGCGCGTTTAAGTCTATTATATTGTGAAAATCGAGAAAAAATAATTAAATTATCGTTTAAATTATTACTTATGTGACAACAAATATTTGTAGATTTAATTTCCGGTAAATCTGAATTAATTAATTTGGAATGTTTTAAGTCGGGCAATTCAAAATGTACATTATGTAAAAATAACGGACCCTCCCACCATAAAGATGAGGAGCTAAGCGCTTCTAGACCTTGCCCACGTGAGACTAAATCGGCTGGATTATCCTTGCCTGCGACGTGACGCCATGGATGTTCCTTGGTCAGCTCGTGAATCTCTGCCGTCCTATTTTGAACATAAGGTTTTAATAAATTAGTAGGCATACCTAACCAACCTAACACGATAGTTGAATCTGTCCAAAATACTATTTTATCAAAGTTTGAACGCAGTGATCCAATAAGCTTATAATATAATCGTGCACCTAACAACGCACCACACAACTCTAATCTAGGTATAGTTGTAGGTTTAGTCGGCGCGATCTTACCCTTCGAACATATCAAGCGCACTGTGACATCAGCTGTTGCATTGATCGTACGAGCGTATGCGCAAGCTCCGTACGCGACCTGTGAAGCATCGGTAAATATATGTAGTTCGGTTCGCACTGGATCAATGCACATAACGTGACGCGGTATTCGTAAACTACTAAGAAAAGATAATCCATTTATAAATTTATCCCATATTTGCGAAATTTCGTTAGGAACTGATTCATCCCACGTCAATTTTAACAACCAACATCTTTGTAATAAATGCTTTGCGATAGTGATAACCGGACTTAATAATCCTAGCGGATCGTATATTTGTGAAGCACATGATAAAATAATACGTTTTGTCACTACTTCACTCTTTTGTACAATTTGCGTGAAATAATAAATGTAATCATCGAGACTATTCCATCCGATACCTAAAGTTTTATTGTTACAAGTTTTATTAAGTAAACATAGATCGTGCGTTTGCGATTCATTAACGCTAGGCGTAATTAAATTTAAATTATGACTAAAAATCCATTTTCGTAATTTAATACATGCTGAATCTAAAAGGCTACTAGTTTCTTTACAAATATTTTCTAATTCGGATATAGAATTCGATGAAACTATGAGATCGTCAACATAAAAACAATTATTAATAGTATCGGCTACATACGGAACATTCGAGTGTTTGGCTAATTCCTTTAAACATCTACAACTTAGATACGGTGCGGATGCCGTTCCGTACGTCACGGTGTTGAGTCGGTACACCCTCAGCGGCTCTGAGGGATCATCCCGCCACAAGATCAGCTGCAGGTCACGCTGATCTTCAGCAATATTCAATTGCCTGTAAAATTTTTCAATGTCAGCGCATGCAACATACCTATTCTCGCGAAAACGTAATAAAATAGAAATTAAGTCACCTTGAATAGCAGGTCCAATCATTTGTATGTCGTTTAATGATACGCCGGAACTAGACTTCATACTCGCATCAAAAACTACGCGTAATTTAGTTGTGGTGGCGTGCTCCCTAAACACACCATGATGCGGTAGGAAATAGTGCGGATTCCCATACGTATTGACGAGACTCATATGACCTAAATTAATATATTCCTGTATAAAATCAGAATACATCTTTTTATAATTAGTATTTTGCTGAAGACGTTTCTCTAACGCGTAAAAACGACGTTCAGCTTGTGCGCGTGTATTACCTAATAACTCAGGTGATTGTTTCAACGGAATTGAAACACAGAAACGACCATCGGAAAGTCGACGTGTTGTGCGAATAAAATGTTCCTCACAAGCAATATCTTCGCTAGATAATTGCTGTAATTTATTGCTAGGCGCGGATATTTCTTCTAATTCCCAGAAATTCTTAACTAACTTATCGAGTGAATCATCTTCCGTGGATAATGTCGAATAATTACAATTAATATGTGTTAAATTTTTATTATTAGAATACGGAAAAGATTTAATTGCACCTGACACTATCCAACCTAATTTGGTGTTTTGAAGGAAAGGACCACTTTTAAGGCGCATTTTTCCTTCGGTTATTAATTCCCAAAATAAATCAGCACCGATCAGTAAATCAATAGGTTGACTTTCGTAAAAACTGGGATCAGCTAACAATAAATTGTGAGGAATATTAAATTGATTGAAATTAAATGTAGTTGTAGGCAATTTTGATGTGATTTGGGGCAAAATCAAACATTGAAAACGGGCAGTGAAGCTCCCGTCGCGCGATTTAATTTCAATGTTACAAGATTGCGAACATTGCGTAATAGAATTACCTACACCGTGAATATGTTGAGTGGACTGTAATATTCGTATATTTAATTTATTTGCGAACGATTGCGTTATAAAGGATCGCTCGCTTCCGCTATCTAGAACTGCGCGTGCGCAATAATACTCACCCGATTCATTATATACTTCAACTATCGCCGTAGACAATATGACAATCTGTTGCGAAGAATTGTCATCCTTTGTATGCATAACGGTTTGTGCGTGATTAATACATTGAAGTTGCATGTGTGCGTTATCTACTGAAACCACTGAAACGGGATGCGTATTAGTAAGCGAGGGGTGCTCGTACGTAGTTAACGTCACTGTATTTTGTTTAATTGGTGATAATTTAATTGCATCACAAAGTAAACTATTGTGCTTTTGTTCACACTTTCGACACGGACCAAAAAGACAAGTACCAACCGAATGACCTGGACGCATACAATTAATGCATAAGTCTTTATCCTTTATGAAATTAAACCTATGTTGCGGGGATAAGTCGAGAAACTTCTGGCAAGAATATAGCTGATGCTTTTCGTTACATAGCAAACATGACTTGTAATGGCTGCGCGACTTATTGGATTGCGATTTAGAATTAAATGAGTGTTTGTTATCCGAAACTATGTTGCAATGAATTTTGGATGATGAATTTTTATTTTGGTAAGTAGAAAATTTATTTGAATTATTTGAAATACTAGGTTTACTGTGATTTACGGAAAGTGTAGTTAATAAATCGGCTTTTTCTTTTATAAATTCCAATAAATCATGTAGCTTAATAATTTTGTCCTTATGTATTTTATAAAAAGTGTTCTTGAATTGTTCCCACTCGCGTTCAGTGGTGGGATCTAACTTTGATACCACGATATAAATAATTAATGTGTCCCAATATTCAGTGGGTTCCCCTAAAATTTTAAGAATACGTAAATTTTTCAAAACTGTATCGATTAAATTGTGCAATTGACAAGCTGATTCTCTGGAGACGTTTTGAAGGGAAAATATTGCTTTAATGTGACTTTGCACTATCAATCGCGTGTTATTAAAGCGGTTTAATAAAAGCTCCCATGCAACCAGATAATTATTTGATGAAAATTCAACGTTTTCTATTACAATTTTAGCATCGCCTTTTAAACTCGCCTTTAAATAATGAAATTTTTGAATTGGTGGTATTGATTTCGAATCATGAATTAAGGATGAAAACGTATCGCGAAATTCTACCCAGTGTTCATGTGAACCGTCAAAGCTAGGTACAGAAATAGTCGGTAATTTTACTGAATCGTTACTAAAATTGTTACAGGTCGTATGTTGGTCGTGCGCTAAGGAACAGTCAATGGATTTATTAACAGATCTATCCTCGGAACTATCTGGGTTTACCATGCAGTCCAGCATCGCCAGGACAACATAATATTCCCTCTCAAACTCGACGCGTGATTCTATGAGTTTATCCGTTTCTGACTCCGGGACAAGATCTTCAATTTTACTTTGTACTTGATTGAAATCGTTCATTAAACTTTGCGCACCTGGTATACGTAGTTTTAGTTCTGCCCTCTGATGCGTGTCAAGGTCAACATTTTCAAACGAAGAAACGTATTTTTTAAAATTAGTTAATCTACATTTAATTAATCCCCATTTTTTCCTCAAATCCTTAAGCTCCTTTTGCTCAGAAAGAGACATAATTACTGAAGTAAAAGGCTACAAGTACTTACGTGCCACGTGAAGCAGATTCTTCGGTTGCGTAAAAGCACGTGAGGAGGCAAGCAACACCAAAAGCTCTGGAATATACAAAGCACAGTATCATTCAGATGAAGCTTTACAGGGTTGGATAAATTAGCTGGCCGTCTTACCAAACTGCACTGTAATTTTGCGACTTCTTCGCCGATTGCGTCTCCAAAATCCAGGATCCGGGGTCGAAGGTCCAGAAATGTTTATGTTTC
>CAJQZM010038460.1:0-31145 GCA_907164665.1 Colias nastes | reverse complement strand
ACTATTGTTATTGTATAATGGTAGCAGAGCAGAATAAATAACAAACAATAGCCTTCTTGTTTCTATTGTAAAATTATCAAGGCTGTCTGTATCATATAAAGAAATACATATTTCAATGTCAATGCGAATTAAAATTAAATGGCTTCGTAGACATGGGCCATTCGTTCTTCTATTGTTTTCTTTGTTTATTATTAATCTAAGATCCTACTATATAGCGTAAGAATTTTTTATGTGGAAGAGTAGAGAGAAAAGAGATTTTCGGTGCAGAAAAAATTAACGTGTTGAAATAAAAAAATACGGTCTACGCAATCTAGTGAAAATTTAGTTACAAAACTTTGTGAGAGATATTTAATCGATTTTAATTTAATTAGGTACATATCTATTTCACCAAAGATTACAAATATTGTAAATTCGCTAAACTTCAATCTCTGTAGTTTAACTGTAAACTACCACAAAAGATTGGTTTCCTTGCAGCTTATAAAATGATCTCTTTATTATGAAGGCTCTAAATAAACTTACAAATTGGGTCTCTAAATAAACTGTTCGCAATAATATATTCCTCCTTGTGACTGAATCTCAGTGAGCTAAAAGTGAGTACAAAATTCGTCCCTCGGGCAACAAGCGTGAGCCGTTCAACGAATTAATATGTTCCTGATATTTTATCTGTTTGACAGTGACATGTTAGGGTCCGCTTCCAGCCAAATCGGTTTCCGCTACGTATCATATTATGTGCTTTAATGGAATTATTATGATGTATTAAATTTCGAAAATAAGTGAGAAGGAAAATGAACAAAATAAGAGTAGCCATCTTTCCCAAAAACGAGGAAGGCTTGGAGCGTATTTTCAAACGACTTCAAAAAAGGAAGAGATTTTCATTTGGACTGTATTTTTTGCCAATGTTACCTCAGAAGTTTCAGCTGGTTTAACCGATTTTGATGTTTATTTTTTACTTGAAAGCCTTCATGTGGTCGCATTTCAAATTTAAAGATGTTGTGCCTACAATTTGCAAGCGGATATATAGATTTTTGTTAAAAATAATTATTATTTTACCTAGCGTTACAGTTTTGATTCGAAATAAGTTCAAACATTTCATTTCATCATTAGTTTCAACAATTCACATTAGTTAATGAAAATAATATGTCCTACTTATCCTTAATGCATTTTCATTTATTAACCTTATCTTATTTATTGCACAAAACCGCCCACGACTCATTCAGATAACCTAAAATGTTACCTATAAGTTTATTGGAAAGCTCTACAGAATAAACATACCAACTTAGATATAAATTATATACATAACATTATATACATAATATTTTCATCATTTTCTAAATACACATAACAAATTTTTAAAGAACAATTCTCTTTCTTTATTTTGCAAGTGACAATCATCCAAGTGAATTTGACTTGAAAAATAGGCGTTTAAACAGAAAAATGTGTCCGTCGTTTGGAGCAATAAGTCGATGCCGTGGGGAATAGAACTTCAGTGATTTGCTTTCAAATAATGTATTAAATTGACTGCTGGATATCCGCAGAACGTCAATGTATTCAATATAAATCGTTTTATAAGTTTTATCTAAGTATTGTACGTGTTATCCATCAGGTAATTTTTGCAGTTTTGTTTAAATGAAAACTTTTGTTAAATTGTTTAACAATTATGAACATTACTTATATGCTATAGGTTAATGATAATATTGAGGTAAGTACTTTATAATGTAATCAGAAATACTGAAACAAAATAGAAAAAACAAATAACTTTCATGCAAGGTTTTATCTACCAATTTTGAGTTAATGGCCTATAATGTCAAATCGTCGCAATGTCAAATTTTTGCTGATATCACCTACGTTGACCTTAGTACAAAATTTCGACATACCTATTAAGTTTTATGTAAAGAAGTTTCCAATATATCATATAAATTTAGTCAGTATTATATTATTTTCTAGATAAGGTTGTATTATACTATTTTATTAACACAATTTTATCGCTTACGACTGGAATGGAGCGAATGGGCGGCTTTTCAATTACTTTTTATCTCTATAATTTAACTTACTATTCCGCTTTATTATTACGTTTTTTGCTATTGAAGGAATTCAGAATTTTTACACCTAGGTATATTTTCTAAAGATTACAAAGAAAGATTGTCAAATCGACTCGAACATATAAAATTAATTTATGTAGCGCCCATATTTTTATTAGTATGATAATACAAAAGTGATTGTCTCTAACTCTAAGTATATATTCTCCAGTTGAATTGCTCCGATTGTTGTTAAAAATAGCCAAAAGGCTATACATATAACATCACGCTACGACCAATAACAGCAAAGCATCACTGAAAATAATTCAGATTACGCGGGAAAAACTGCGTTTTTTCTTCTTGACTATGCGATTAAAGTCAGTTAGTAGTTACGGGCATAGCTAGTATTTAGGTAGATATTAATGAAAATTGTGTTTGTTAGATATTTCTATTTACCGTTCGTTTATAAGTTCCATATATAGTAAACGTAATAACTTTCATTATAGTTCATCATACTTAGAGCTTTATAGATAGAGACATCGGATATCCACTAGACTTGTTCCAAAAACATCATTATAAATTCTCTTTGTAGCTAAACCTAACCTGATTTAATATTTAAGATTGAATTGCCAACGCGATGTCTAGCGTATAATCCGGGCAGTTCACGTATAATCCGACCAATTTGACCGGTCTCATCCGGAGGCGAGGTAAAGAAGGTAAATTGAAAAGTCAATGAAATAACCACAGACTATTAAAAGTATTTTAATGGTTTGGGAACTACTGAACCAGGATCGCTTTTACGCTGGGCTGACATGTAGAACGGTATAAAATGGTAATTTATCATACCTACAAACCATTTGATTTATGGTCTGGTATGACATAATTATGCAAAGGCTTTTTTCTGTTCTAAAACCTCATAATATAAATTTTTGCCCTATCCGTTCCTATGATTATGAAATTTTTCTATTAATTAAAGTAATTGCAAATTCAGAAAATATTAGATTAATTATTTCTTTATTGAAATTCTTCTTAAAAAGCTTCCTTATTGGGTTATTTATAGATTGATAGGCTATAATAACTTAATTTTACACACAATTTCGTACGAAATTGCGAAATGAAATCAGATACACCCCAGGGTATAGGCATGGCTATTATTATCATGATTGGGTCGTTGTTTGACCGTAAAAACTTCAATAAATTACTGACAGGTAAGTACCTAATAGAAAAGTGTATTCAATTGCAAAAAAGAAAACACAATATACGTAACATTAAATAATAGTAAAAAATCATTCAAAATTAAGTAAGTATAACCAGACCTAAAAACAAATAATAAAAATTCATAGTGCCAGCAGAAAATAAGGCATAAAAATACACAAAAACACACATACACAGCGTTGACATTACAAACAAACAATTTACCTCATACTTAAGTGTATGTTAAACTTGAAGTCGGGGAGTATTTACCCTCCCCCCCTCCTTGCACCCTCCCCCCTTTCCCATGGGACCTGATCCGATTCACAGCTAGTTCATGCTTTTATGTGGCTCGGTGATTTTAATACGCGTGAAGTTTTATGGAAGGGAAATACGATTAAAATAATGTAAGATATTATCTTAAATTTATTTAAGGTTATATTTGAATAATGGCTTATATCAATAAGCCGTAATGTTGGAGATTTCGATCGAGAGATTTCCATCTCTTTTCAGCGTTTGGGGCCAAACTATGATAATAATATAATATAAATTATGTCAATAGATAGATAGACTGTTGAGGAAGGACGTTGAAATCAAAATGTGTTATATTATAGTTATGTCATACCTAATGTGAAATACCTACTACCAGAAGCATTATTAATTGCATATTAACCTTGAAAATATACATTTCTATTTTTTTAATGTTATTAATGACGTTGAAAAGCTAATAAATCGGTTCAACAATGTTTTTAACTCGCGTGTCATACAGTAATGATGTCTACTCGATACGCCGAACTTTAAAACAGTCATTATACTGATACTTTTACACGCCATCCGGCATCCAACACGTCGATATATACTTATTAATCATACCAGATCACAGATAATCTAACACTATACCAGGTGACCAGAACCATACAATTTGATTTATAAACGAAAAAGGATTAAAAAACAATCGCGTGACGGAAATTACAGTTTTCCGTTCGACTTGTAACACGAGAATTGTTATTAATTTAGTATTTGATGTAGAAATGAATATGTAACACGGTAAAGGGATTTCGGTTGAGCGAAATTAAGGTGAGAAAATAATTAGGCGAGAACACAGGTACCTACCTACGTGGAAATTATAATAATTGTCTGTGGAGACGGTGTACGTCTATAGTATGATATTATCTCTGGTTACGTTCTAAATTATATTATGGCGGGAAATGAATGTTATAGACCGTAGACTGTGTGCTAATTTGATTTGTTACAGGAAATGGTGCGGGTATTTCAATTTAGTAGAGAAAGATTGCAATTAGGATTCAATGACCCTGATTGTACTATTATTTCTATGTATTTTTATCTTAATAATGTTTATTACATTTCTTTCAAAGTTTAGTAATAGACATTTTCCGCAGGTATAAATTTTAAATAATGTTCCGATTGGCACAGCGTATTTGCAACATACCTACACGATTTAATTATTATACTGTGGATATTTAAAAATAACGTTAGTCCCTTCACTAAGACCATGTCAAGCCAGTTCAAATCCTACAAATAATTAATTTACTAACTGTCTGTCCCGGCTTCACCCGAGTATCACCATATCATTTACCCGGATTAGATCTACCCTATGTGTTAATCCAGGTATCTATTATACGAATATGCTTCCCCAAAGAACCGAAAGAAAAGAGGAATTTTAATATCCACTTTATACCAATTTAAAAAAAATGTGTGGAGTAAAATTTCGAACACCAAGACAATCTTGTATGTATCTACCTAATGCTCTACACACGTCCTAAATAAACTAAATGAAATAAAGCGTGCAGTGAAACTTTTCCACACATGTCGACAGACGACGGATATCCATTGTAAAGAATTCTTGAAGTTCAATGTGTTTTACTTAGCTTTTAAGCTCTACCCGTGACTTCTTCCAAGTTTAACACGTTCCGGGACAGTACGTCGAGAGGCGGGCCGCAAATTCCTATTTAATACGACACAACGTCTGTCGACGGCTGAGTTTGAGCTTCGAAATATGACAGCCCGTCGAGCAACGGGCGTCAACCATAGAATATATAGTAGGCTGACGTATTAGTGTCGTATTACAAGAACTTAGAACTATCTAGTGTCACATCGTGAAGTTTTATGAGCACACAAGTAAACTACACGCACTCATGATAAACTTGTCTCGTGTTGTGACACAACGTCCTGACAGGGCGGGTGCGCGTATACGCATCCCCCCACTTCATGCGGAACTGTGTCACATCGCGGGAGCCTCGGGTCGCTCGAGTCAACGCCACGGAACACGATCGCAAAATGGAGGTATTATTTCATAATTAATTGTATTTTATAGTTGTTTTGTTATAAAATGTGTTCACGAATAAGTACAAACGTTTAAAATGTAAATATTGTTGTTAAATCTTGTCGAAATCCTTGAATTTCTATAGTGTTAAAGATTATACCTATTATCTGTAGGTAGGTATGTTATTTCTGCAATCTTTGTATTACTGTGGTGTTAGTGGTTATACTTAGTTGTATAACCAAGTAATACAAAGATGTAGACGTCTTCTGGACGAAGAAAACGGTCACCGGTGAAGAAGTATCAGAGTCTGAAAATCATGATCCTTTTTCCGACGGGGATGGAGAATACGCATCCGACAGAAATTATGAACCCCCCAGAAGACGAGTCTGACTCCAGTGATAGTATTTTTGACAGCAAACCTCGATTTTCTCAAACTGAAAATCGGATGCGAAGGAGTTTGTCGACAGACGTCGGACGTCGACAGACGTAGTGTCATATAGCACCCCACAGAAAACGTGTGATATGTCACAACGTCGTCAGGCGGGGGGCGAAATTGTATGGGAAATTCATGTGTCAATTTGCATAGGAATCTGCGGCCCGCCTCTCGACGTACTGTCCCGGAACGTGTTAACAAAGTATTATTTTGCAGGAAATCCTTTTATTTATTCAAATTAAAAGTAAGTTTTGTAGCTCCTTAAAACATTAATTGTTCTTCAATGAAACACGCCCAAAATTAATGTCCTTGTTGTTTAGTCGTTTTCGAGAGAAAATTAAAAACTAGTTATTGTCTAGTCTTCTAATATTCGAATATAAAATATATTTCTATATAAATATTTAATTGTACAAACGCGTCTTACTTACTTAGTCAACATTTCAAAGGGACACTTCAATTTAATTTATTTCTAAAGATTAGTTAACTACGTGAGTTCAGAAGTGGTATTTGCAGAATCTGTTTTATTATCTTCAATAAAGGGGGAAATAAAAGTAGAAGGGTAAACCTGATCCAAGAAAAGGTTGTACCTAATAGCTTAAGCTTTTATCGAGGCTAAAAGCTTTTCTGTTTAATTACATGATTTTATATCCGTCGATATAAAAACACGAATTCTTAATGGTATGGAATATACATAAATTTGCTACTTGAACATATTTTTAACTAGCTGTGCTCCGCGGTTTCACCCGCATTGCTCCGCTCCTGTTGGTATATATCCATAACGTGATGATATATAGCCTATAGCTTTCCTCGATAAATGGGCTATCTAACACCGAAATATTTTTTCCAATCGGACAAGTAGTTCCTGAGATTAGCGCGTTCAAACAAACAAACAAACAATCTCTTCAGCTTTATAATATTAGTATGGATGACCTAAAACGTAACTTGATAGTTACTATTTTGTGCAAATAAAAATTTGACACTATAAAATTCGACAAAATATTTACTTAGATAGCTAAAAACAATGGCTAAAAATACCAAACCTATTCATGTCGCTGGTGGTTTCCATATTTTTATTACGTACCTATTTATTTAAAATAAAGTATTATCTTTAAAAGACCCGAATTGCATAATAGACAACTCTGAATCACCTCCAATAATTATGGTATAAAACGTAAAATATACAGACATAATAAACACGAGTCTAAAGGTAAAATTATGAAACATTTTTTAAGCTTGTTGGTAGACTGCAACTTTAATTAACAAAGTTGATGTAAGTCGGTGCAGGGTGTCGTTAGAAACAGACCGGGGTGTGGTTTTGCCACTGAAGGTATTTTGCACTGAAATTAATTCTAATTAGCTATGTTTCCGTATACAAGTTGCAGGGCTTCGAATGCTGTTTGTTTTAATGTATTTTGAAGGATTTCTGTTGCTCTTACACAATTGTGTTAGGAGCGTTTTGTGTTTTGGGTATGTTTGGCAAATTGAAACGTTGATTTAATGAATTTTCCTAATTGCAACGGCGACAAAGGTAATAAGAATTGTAATGAGGATTTTTGGTGACCATTATGTTTCTTCTTAAAAACTTTGAGCGTCAATATCAGGTAACTTTGGGATTTTTTTTGCTATGTTTTAGACATTGTAAAGGCTTTTAGCTCTATTCTATTGTTAAATATACCACTAGCGAATAAAAAATAAACTGAAAAAATCACATTTATCGAGGAGAAAAACGCTCGTGTGAGCGATAAAGATTATATAAATGCCCGATGTGCCATTTTGCCTCGATGGAAACTATCATCCTAAAGAGAATATTGATTTATTTAATCAATAATATCTGACCTTAATTGGAACCACGTTGACTGTGAGACCTGGGTATAGGTATGATAGGCGCGGGACAGACACAAGCGGCGCGGCGCGCATCGGGCGCACTGCCGGCGCGCATCGGGTGCGCTATTGGCTATTCCAAAGTTCTTTCATACAAAATGTAGAAGAAGGACGTGGTGCAAAACAGGTTGAAGAGGTGCGCTTTTAATTTTGATATCGCTAGTCGTAGCTTAATTTATTGTGTTATCCAAATTATGTTTATATTAAATTACTATATTTCGCAATGTAATCTAGTTGTATATCAAATTTCAATTAAATCTGTTTAGTAGTTTTTATGTGAAAGTATTTTCTAATATTATTTGATTACCGACCCTTGTTTATCACCAGAACATTCTTTGTGCCTTAAAAAGAAAAAACTAAAAAAAAGTGGCGAATTAGTAGAGCCGTCCTCGAGTTTGACGCATTTGGCAATTCATTTAAAAACGTATAAATATTTTTTTTAGGGCCGATTTTTCAATGCTTGGTTAAAACTTATTCGTCGAATAACGTATTAAACTACCATTTCAAAAATGTGTTCTACTTGCCCGTATTTGACAGTTTACAGGTGACATTTTAATATGTTCGTGTAATACAGTGCGACACAAAAGAGATGACAAAAAATGAGGGCGCCACCGTCGCTCATATAGCAACACTGATACTGCGACGCAAGCGACCTTGATACTATAGAATAAAAATCAAAAATATAAAAAGTAATAAATACCGCGATTTAAAGTTGTTTCATTCATCATCGTGTAAATTTAAGACAAAAATACATTAGTATTTTAAATGACCTACCTAGGTCAAATTTTACTTAAATGTATTTGGAATTAGTTTATAAAAATCGGTCAAGCCATTTAGACTGCAGAGGCGCACATAGAATCAAACATACGAACAAACAAACATACATACATACAGCTCAAACAAGGCTCAAACACATTACCCTCTTTCTGGGTCCGTCAGGTAAAAAAAAAAAACAAGGTGATTTGAAAACTACATATTTTTATTTATTTTTTGTAGATATTCTCCTTCATTTTTACTCCCTTGCTCCACTATCCTGCGTACTGTGCTTTCAGAAATCCCTATAACAAACGAATTAAGATTAATAAAATAAAATAGTACATATAGCATATTTATTTAGTAGCATAAAACTATTTTTTTTTATGTCGGAGGCCAAGACTCACTTTGGGTCCCTGCGCCACTCTAGTAAGTAGTAAGTAAGGATTCATAGATAGCTGTATGAAAATAGTTATCACTATACTATTTAAGGCTGGTTGGATTGGATATAACTTCTTGACTCAAATTGTGCTGGTCGCACTATAAAAACTAGTTTTTGTTTACATCCAAATAACCTCAAATTAAATTTCAAAAACGTAATAATCGCCATAGATACGTACATTAAACACTCGTCACTAATGGAATATTCTATTTTACGTAGTACTGAGCAAAAATAAATGGAATCTCACCGGTATAATCTGCTGTACGTTTGTAAACGTTTTCCAAATATTTTTCTCGTTTTTCAGCTTGAAATTATGAGAAACACCGAATGAAAACTTTATATATGGCATCACGGACACCGCTACGTTTAACCTTTTTCATGATTTCTCCTTTTTTGAGTAAATTTCTTGTTCAAAATTACAATTTTTTATTGAATTCTCAACTTCACCAAAAAAACAACAAATTTTTATTCAACTTGACAGCTGCATTGAAAATTCAGGGTTGCCAGATAATGAAAAAAAAATTAGTTCCAAATTAATTAATTTCATCTCTTTTATGTCGCACTGTACTTTATTGGATGGATAAATTTTAACTAAGGATTGAAAAATCGGCCCTTAATAATATAAAAGCAAAAGTTGTCATTTTGACATTTAGAACACGATTGTCGAAATGACATTTCTCGCACATGGGCTTAGACCTTGGCTTAGACCTGTGTGGCTTAGACGTTTTTTTTGTTGGTGTATATGTGGAAAATAGTTTAAAACAATGTGTATGGAATATTTTGCTTAAATTTAATATTCAAAAAACAGTACTGGCTTCGTGGTAAAACTACGTGGTACTACGTAGTACCTACGGTAAAAAATGAGGATTTTTTCTTATTCAACAAACAGTACTGGTTTCGTGGTAAAACTACGTGGTACCACGTAAGTAGTATGGTAAAAAATGAGGTATTATTTTTTTTATCCGCAGCCAGCGCCTATTCAGTTTTCTTCAGATAAACATTTTTTTTTATGATATGATACAATCTTAGGATACAATGGTGAGAAAAATAACAATAAAACAATCTTGAGTAATTATTTGGTTTTATTTTCGGATGTAATTACGATTACGTAACTATAATACTTTTAAGATTGCGTACGATACTATTCAATAATGTAGGATGATAATATTAATAGTTTTCGTCCACTTATATTTCTCCATAACTAGTTTTCCGCCCGCAGCTCGCTCGCTTTGTCTAAAACCTACCAGGTAAATAATATTATCTATGATTATCTTAATATATATAAATCTCGTGTCACAATGTTTGTCCTCAATGGACTCCTAAACCACTTAACCGATTATAATAAAATTCGCACACCATGTGCAGTTCGATCCAACTTGAGAGATAGGATAGTTTTTATGAAAAAAAAACGTAAACATGTAGGTACCACTGGCGAAGCCGGGGCGAACCGCTAGTTATTTACTAAAAACCTTCATGTTGAATCACTCTTAAAAAAAAACCGCATCAAAACCGTTGCGTAGTTTTAAAGATTTAAGCATACTTACATAGCGACATAGAGACAGAGAGAGCGATTTTGTTATATACTGTGTATATACTATGTAGTGATATTATTATCAATGATATTTCAAAGACGTTATCTGATAACGGAAAATCCGCGACCTATTTCAACTTTTTTCGCTCATTAGGTTCAGTATAATATTTCAATTTCTAATATATTCAAATAACTTTTTAAAGTGTTTCACATCGCTATCTTGAAAATAAGATAGACGTCATATAAGTGATCAAAAGCAGGTACCTACGTTATTAACGATCCCATTATCTGTGAAACAAACAAGGAAAAAGTGTTTGGAAAAGTACACATTTTTTTTATTATTGCGAATTTTGGTCATGGTGGTCAATCTATATTAGAGGTTAAACACACATTATATTTAAAGTACATACACATATTCTAGAATTAAAAAAAACACCCTCATTAAGTATCTAGGGGATTACCATGATGTCTTAAAGCAGTAATTTTATTCCAGTGTCAGAAAGTGATGGCGCTAGAGACCTATATAGAGCTCTGTCATTTTACTCCACTTTAGCCTTAAGAGTTAAGACCCAGAAAGAACAACTATCTATGTCATATTACCTGTTTTTTTTCTATAATTACACCATATCAATAGAATACTTACGTAAATATAACCCTTCCAAATTAAATTACATTTCATCGATGTTCGTAACGTCCGCGTCATAACCATATATGGCCATACAATGTATTTAATAGACCGGTAAATATGTCACTCTGAAAGGCTGACAGGGATGAAGCGAAGGCTCTATTGTGCTCTACAATTTGTCTCCAATAATTACCTGTCCGCTATTGTTTGAATTTACAATGAAAGTTGAGCGGACACTGAGCTGGACATTACTGTTTTGTTATATAAAGACGTATTAATTAAATGATGTGCCCTTTTGTGATAGGTAAATGGGATTTGTGTTTATGTATAAGGGATTATATGGTACACACACGGTACATACCTATAACAATACTATGATACTTTTGTTTATATGTTTTGGTAATGCACTGAATGATCTTGGGTTATATTACGGTTTTGTGTTGATTTTTCGCGAGTTCGCGTACTTATGAATTAACTTTTAGACGGATTTTAAGTCTCTAAAAATGTTTTAATTTATTCATCTTGGCTGTATTTAACATGACTTTCACAGGTTGTCAGCATATTATTTAGCACTTTTTAAAGAGCAAGTAATAAAAACAATAATATAATTACTTACTATATTCCATATCCTCACATGATCTTGCGAACAAGAAATGCTATTAGGCAAGGCACCATCAGGCATCACGAAACTTATACCACAAGACGAAATCAATAGATATCCATACTAATATTAAAGTGTAAAAGTTTTTCGGTGGTCAGTTATGCTTTCGGGAAAAAGCCAAACCGATTTTGATGTAATTTCAAATGAAAGTAACGTGATCCTGTCTACTATGTATTAATCAATCTATCGACAAACAAAAAACGGATAAAAAGTTGTATTCTTCAAAACGACTTGAGTAATATAAATGTGGGTGCATATGCGCGACGCTGATCGCTTACAATCAGGCGTCGCGTCTGCTCCGTTGTCTCCTCTTTCATAAAAAAATAATAATTCTGTAACTAATAATTGACCTATGAAATAATTTTATGTTTGTACTTATCATAATACTGTTCGCACTGATTTGTATTTAACGCAATATACTTATAAGTAGGTAAAGGCATTTATACAAAAATCTAAAAAAGGTAGCAAACAAAAACAAGAAATTTCTCCCCTCTTTAGATGAAAAGGTACACGAAAAATCGTGAATTCGCGAAAAATCTTTAAAAGGTTCTTTTGTATGTAACTCGCACAGGTTAAAAAGCAATGTTCGGATTTTGACCTATATTCTTGACATTATTTTAAAAGTTACATAGGATTATATAGTTACTCTATGATTACTATAATAATAATATAAATAAATAAATAAATATTTCAGGACAATTTTCACACACGGCACAATCTGATCCCATACTAAGCTTTCGCTTGTGTTATGGAAACCAGATGGCTGATAAACATACATATATAATTTTAAAATAAATACTTATATAAATAATTAACATCCAGATATAGAGCAAACATCTATGTTCATCACACAAATATTTGCCCCGGGTGGGAATCGAACCCACGACCTCTGGCTTGGAAGGCAGGGCCACTACCAAATACAACTAAACATAAAGTATTATGACTGACCGTCATAATACTTTATGGATTGCCATAGTTTTGATCAAAATAGTTTGGAATAACACTACTAATGCATTTCCTACATACACCCATAAAATAGAGCTAAGAAAATTGATGCTCTACATCCCTTTCTGCGGCACCTAAGGTTAGATGCATTTCAAATTATGTTTACTTGAGTCTCGCCTATTTGTGAGTTTAATATTCACTGCCAAAAAAAAAGAGCGATTTTTACGACTAATGACATAATATATGTATACCTTTTAAAGCCTTTTAATTACTAAATTGATATGTTTTATGACTTTGGTATCTATTTAACAGTTTCTAATAGTTCTAACTTCTAATCATTATTATGTATTAACTAATGACCTTTCAATAATTAGATAATAACAACAAAACAAACAATGAACCAAGAAGGGTATTCTAGAAGCAATATTGGAACAGATAAAAAAAGACTATAATATCTGTAGATTATAAATCGATACAAATTAATTCTCTACGCAAACAGAGTCAATGACCATATTTTTATGGAATTTTGTTTACGTCCACAGATTTTAAATGTTTATTGAAATGTTTCCGTTACGTCTATGTCGTGCAGAATATAGATGACGTCATAGTCTATAAATATAAACAATAATATAGATCTTATGTCGCAGGTGATAGGGCTTAAGACTTAGACCAGATGGGGTCAAAATATGCAATAGTAGTTTGTGATACGCGTCAACTAACCCGTTCTGAAGGCCGTGTGTCAAAGATTAGGCAAGGTACAGAGGTGGCACGATATAATATATAGTCAATTTATTGAAATAAGTGTATACTTAAAGTAAAAATAATTGAAATTAAAAATAAAGTTTTTGTTGTTAGTTTCAACAAAATAGCTTTTATTCTTAATTAAATACTAATGACAAATCTTATTTTAACTTGCGTCTTTATTCGCATAGTAATTAAACTTCTTACTTAACTAGATGTTATGTAGGTACCCTAAGGAAAACAAAACTACAAGAAAATTATATCAATATTATTTTTGGGAAATGGCAACGAATACTAGCATTTGAATGCTATAAAACTAAATATTAAATTCAGTAAGCAATACTTTTAATATTATTGGCATTAGTACATCAAATTACCAAATTAAAATAACATTAAGTATATTATAAGAACTTTGTTGTAGAATAAAGAATTACATTCGACCCTTTTCTATTTGTAACATATTATGTATTTATCACATCATCCGTAACTTAAACCAAAATTATTGCAATATTATGTGAAATACTTTAACAGTGGAAGATGTGATGGATTTTTCCTTTACGATGAAATGAAATCAATGTAATTAAAGCCATTACTTACATATTCGTACCTACAATTGACAAAAGGGTTTTTACGTGCGCCGGAGCAATTGTATTAATGACAACGTGACGTAATATCTCACTGAGTCACGAAGTCAAAAAAACATGTCGCGTCTGCGGAATATTAATCAGGCCTTATTTATCAATAAGAATACCGGACATAATAAACAGTTGCTCGCCGGGACCCGTATTGCGCACACGCATATCACCCACCTTGAAACAAACATGTTTACGTGAAATTCGATGAAAATGATCGCCCAACTTATAGCCGTTGCTGTTGTTTCGAGCGTAGTCCATACGCGACATGTGAATGAAGATTTCAGTGCGTATAAAGATGCAGTTGAACAATTCGCTGGAAACCATTATGGCCAAAGCGACTTGAACGCTTTTGGCCAGCCCGAAGGTTATCAACAAATTCGTCATACAGATCATAGTCTAGTGGTTCCCAAAACCAATCTACATCGACCGAACAATGTCAAACAAGTGAACGGTGACAGTGCTTATATTATTAACGAGAGAAGGCAGCAGTTGAGAATGAATCCCGAGCCAAATCATAGGTTTGAGAGTAGAAATTCCGAACCAATTGAAAGTGGTGTAATAGTGACACAAAATACAAGAGAACATTTAGGAAACAGTGAACCAGTGAGAGTTAAAACTGCAGTGCTAGGAAACGGTGTTCAGAACAATCATAATTCAGATGAAAATACACTTAATCACGCAACACAATTAAATAATGCACAAGGCCAAAGAACTACGACGCCTAATCTAAACAATAAGAATAGAACAGCATCACGTTCAAAACAACAAAATCATGTTAAAGCGTTAAACAACCAACATAATGTAGAGACTAATGTTGATCATATACATCAGGTAGAAGCACCAGTTACAGAGAAGAAACTGTACACAAACGCTCCAACAAGACCGACTCCTACTCAAGATAATAAAGAAGAAGATATGTGGATATGGAGTGAGAGAGCTGAGACCACTCCAGACACTGATTTAGAAGATAGAGCGGCTTTTTCTGGAGATGGCTGTCCTACTGGGAAAACAAAGATAAACGGATCAGACATGTGCATTGAGAAACACTGAGATCTTGGATGTGTACTTTATATTACCTAGACTTTCTTAGGACTTAATTTTAATTTATACAGCATAACATTTTATTCATATTTTCGAAGCCTTTTGCGAGTTAAATATTAGATAGCTCTAAGCTATATAATTTATAGCTTTTGTAACGCAAGCGTACTTTTTGTAAATTTTATTGTTTTCCTTTACCATTCTAATGGTTTTGTATTCATTCTCATGTTCGGAGCAAGAACAAAAATCCTTTCTTATTAATTTTACTTTGCTATATTAAACTAACGTCGTTTTATTAAACAGAGGTGATAAAATTGTGTTATAAAGACTGTCTTTCATGAGATTACACTATTAATGTAATATTAATTTATCAACGACACCTTGCTTATGTTTATTTGTGATAAGTGCTTAGATTATGTATTTAAATTAGGTATAAATGTCAATGTTAAATAAATAAAATTGTATAACTTTATTAAGAAAAAACCTAGACAGGATGACGTAAAATTATAAATTGATTTGAGTAAAACTATACTTATGAATATTTAATTTTAAGTAAGAAAATTGCATGGATTTGCTGTTAACATAAAATCAATGATCTTTTTATTATGTCGCTCTTTATTTGTTATTTTAATTTTCTGTCTAGATTACCTTAATTAGGATAAGTTTATTTAATTTTATCATCTTACTAATATTATAAATGCGAAAGTTTGTGAGGTGTTTTTGTGTGTGTGTGTGTGTGTGTGTGTTTGTTACTCTTTCACGCAAATTCTACTGAAGCGATTACAATGAAATTTAGCACACATATAGAGGGTAACTTGGATTAACACATAGGATAGGTTTTATCCCGGAAATCCCACGGGAACGGGAGATAAGTATGCGGGTTTTTCTTTGAAAACGCGGGCGAAGCCGCGGGCGGAAAGCTAGTTAGTTATATATTTGCAACTAATGATATTTTCCTGTACATATTGTTATTTAGATTTCGATTTAATTTACCAATGCTTTACAATATTTACTTACTAATGAGATTGTATTGTTAAAATTCTACTAATTTTTTAACGCTAATTATTATGGACTAATTATTATTTTATTATTATAGTTCGTAGGCATAACTTTTCGTTATGTACTTAATTTTATAGAATGAACTCATAAATTATAAATTATTGTAAATATATTGCTTTTAAGTATATGATTATAAAAGTTTTTAAATACTTAAATAAAGTTTCTAATGAAAATTATGAATGCGAAAATGGCTTTTATATACCTAATCAACATCAATATCAAATTGAACATGAGCTTCCTTAATTTTTTAGCCGCTTTAAAAACTCGTGTTCATTTTTTAGCAAGACGAAGGCAATAATATTTTTATTAATAAGTACCTATTTGATACACGAATTCAAGGTTTATAATGTACCTATGTATTATTATGTTTATAGCGATAAACAAAACTTGAAAAGTAACTGGTATATGTAATAATAATAATAAATCTTTATTTCAGACACCAATATCCTTACATATATATATAATTACAATTACATTTACAATTTGGCATATATTTGGGACATTTAACTATTTCAGTTTAAAAAGCAATTCAACTATTTACGGTTCTTACTCAGATGAACACATAACCAATACTTAAGAATGGGACTGTTCAAGTACTAGGTTCAAGTAATAGGAAGTGGCTAGATATATTATATGAAATATGATTATTACGAAATATAAAGCATTTTCTTACCGTTACAATATCTTTAATCGAGTACTTAGATCCTTTATTATATACCTGTAAGTTAATTATTAATATAGATAATTAGTAATAAAGTAATGACATATGAGTAAATTCAATGAAAACTGAAGAAGTAACTAAATTAACAGCATAGTGTATCATGATCCTTAATAGTTATGTATTTTTTGTCCTAGGGTTAGTAAGAAATTTATCTATCTTATAATGAAATCCTATTAAAAATGGCCGCTATGAACAATTACCCAGGGCAGATAAAAATACAGATAAATTAACAATTTAAGAGCGATAAACGACTAAAATATAAACCAGACGAACACCTTTATAGCTATGAAAAAACTAAATTACTGATTTCAATGTTTGTTCTTAAAAATAATTTATAAACGTTTACATAAATCAATTTAAAGCATATAATATGAATTACAATATACAACTCAATTACATTATGTAAGATATTAAAGCGTGTAATGATACATGTTATTACATTTCTGCTGATATATAAAGCCCTGTGCTGCAAAAATCCATCAATCATTACAAAAAGGAGTCGAAAAACAATGGTGTCAAGAAAAATTCTAGCTGGCTTAGTGATCCTGTGTGTGGCGCTGAGTGTAGTGCAAGGTCAGCACAATCCGGCATACGGTTCGAGGGACACTAACCTGAACCAGTGGGGACAACCGAAGGGCTGGCAGCATCACTCTCGCAGACAACTCTCTCCAGGGAGATGCCCTATTCCTGGTAGATGCCAAATCGAAATAGTCAACTGATCTTTTGACGGAAATGTAAACTGGGATCATGTATGTGTTTGGTGAATAAAATATTAAAATAAATACAGTACTTTTTTGCTCCTCAATCTTAACATAAATTGATTTTTCACTTTAGTTGGTGATCTAAAAATCTTTGCTACTAAATTTAAAAGGTAAAGGTTCTGTCAAATTAAGCCGGCTACTCACGTACCTGCAGCAGGGGCTATTTTGGAATTGGACCCTTAATTGTGATGTGTATAGGCAAGCAGGGGCAATTTAGAGAACAACTGAAATTGCTCCGACCGCCGACCAACCGAGATTGTTCCAATATTGCCCCTGCGGTAGGTAGTACGTGAGTAGCCGGCCTTAGATAAGTTATAAGGATAAAATTCTTTTAGGATTGTGTCAAGAAATACACAGGACCTTATTATAACAGCAAAAATATAATAAAATGTATCATTACACGCTTTAATATATCATATTGTAATTGAGCTGTATATTGTAATTCATATTACATGCTCTAAATCGATTTATTTTATTTCATAGATTTTTAAACACGGTTTATTCAAGCGTGGAGGTGTGACCTGAAACTAAAATAGTGTTTAAAAGCCTCTACATGTATCAAGCAGCCATATTTCTTCACCTACGCTGTATGTTTTATCAAAACCATGTTTCTTTAGATTCACTTGAGTTCATTTTATGGTAGTTAGTAGCTGTACTTAATACCGCATAGGTAATTGTTGTAGCGAATTTATCGATCCGTCGGAGAGCTTTTTTTTAAAAAACCTCAATGACATCTTCCAGGTATAGTGCAGTTCCTGGTTTTTGAATTCATAGAACTGCTATATGAAATACTCCACTTCCATTGGTACTAGCGTGATGATATACAACATAATATTATAGCTTTCCTCGATAAATGGGCTATCTAATTCTGAATCGGATCTCGGATCCGTAGTTGACGAGATTAGCGCGTTCAAATATACAAACTCTACAGCTTTATATTAGATTAGTATAGATTATTACAAACTCTTTCGTATTCCTCAGCCTTGTCGAACATACATGTATATTGTATAGGAGTATCAGAGATGGCCTCAAGAGCTGTGACCCAATGAACAATAAATGTGTAAAATTGATTGATTCGCGGAACCGTTGCTTGTTCACATTCCAATATTATACAATATATTTGTTCGTGATATAAATGAGAAAAATTTATTTCAAGTGTCAGTTTTTACACAGGTTCGTTTCTCGAAGCTTTTAGAGTTTATTATTAATAGAAATTGAAGGAATATTATTTACAAAAAATAGATTATTGTGAATTTAAGTGAAAACATTTAATATTTTAAAATAAAAAGTAACTACGTTTTAATTCGTTATTTCAGGTCTCACCAATCTAAATAGTTACATTTTTATATTATAAAAAACTCTGAATAAGAAAATGGAAAATATGTATCAGTTGATATTAATCGTAGCTTCGATGAAAACTTTCAGCTGTACTTATAGTATACACTGGTATAAAGGAAGTTGGTGACTTTTTTGTCAAAAAGTTTTTATTGTTACTACGACAATATATTCTGAAAGGCTAGTTGTTTAGATAGGCCAAGTTCAATATTGTGACAGGAAGATTTTAATTAAAACTTCACAAACAATTTACTTTGTGTAACTTTCATGTTATGATTACATGAGGAAATATCAGCCCCCGTACCAAGATGTCTTAAAGCAGTATTACTTCCCGCGTGGAAAAAAGAACAGCGATATATAGGTCGTCTAGCGCCATCACTTTCCCACACTGAAAAAAAACTGCTTCAAGACATCATGGTACGAGGGTAGGTTTACTGAATATCTACTATATAAAAATAAGTCGGGTTTTCCTTCCTGACGCTATAACTCCAGAACGCACGAACCGATTTCCACGGTTTTGCATTCGTTGGAATGGTCTCGGGCTCCGTGTGGTTTATAGCAAAGAAAAGGTGTCTCTGGTGGCGAAACGGAGTTCGCCCGGTTTGCTAGTTGTTAATAAATAAGACAGGTTTTCATTGCATCTTTAATAGCTTTTATTTTTGTTTTCCTCTTAATATAATAATGATAGAGTTTAACTCTAAAACAAAAACAGAAATTTTACTTATACAGGGTTAACGAGATAGTGAAGTAGTGGTTGATCGGCTCATTAGCATTATAAGCTTACATGAAAAAAAAATATTTTAATTTAAAATTTTTACATACTGAATAAATGCTGAGTGTTTTATATCATATCGACAGGGGCATATAACGTTGTTAGGTATCTGGTATGACATAATAAATGCTGAATATTCTTGATTATATAACACCATATCGACATAGGCCATGACAGCGCAATCGCCATTCAAAAACTAAAATATGACAAATCATCCAAAAAACTTTAACCTTGTACTAAACTTAGCGAGTACAAGTAGGACATTGACAATATAGTCACTCTATCTTTTCTTTTATTTTATGTGTCCGCGATTTCGGTCATAAAATAGTCGATGTGATTTCCTGCATAAAATCCTTTGCTGTGTGTATTCTGGGGTAAAAGGATCTCTGTATAATACAACCTTTCAGTGATATTTCATTGGAATTATACATAAAAACATAATATATACCTTCTTACCTTTATAATTTGTTCTTACAATACAATGAAATCACACAAACACACTCGGGTTATATTTTAATTTATGTGTAGAGAAATAGAGTGTCTGACATCTTGAACAAAATAAAGACGGAGTAGGAAGTAATATATCATTAAAATTAAATATTAAATTATTATTAATTACTAAATTGATTTCCAATTAGTTGCGGTTATTAAATTCATATACCCACGATAAAGGAGGACATAAAAGCCACTCCGCGGTAGGAAAAGACATACTTCGTACAGAAAACAGCACATCACCATGTTCCTTAAAGTTATGCTAATTGTCGTAGCAGTGGGGATGGTACAGGGTCGATATAGACCACTAGAGGAGGATTCACCTGAAGACTCACTAGAGGCTATTAGGAGAATCTATTTTGGGAATAATCATAAATGTGGTCCTCACTCGATTTGGTATAACGGTAGATGTAATCCGCCATTGCTGGGATTTGCAAGATCAGCTCATCATATGCTGCCTGCTACTTCAGGCCAGCGCTGTATAGCTGGCACAGAAGATGGGACGTGCTGAAGTGAGCTATGTACATGCATACAAAAAGGAAGTCCATCCATCTTCAAGTTTATTTTGTTTCTCATATTCACGCATAAATTTCACCGACTGCAAATAGGGGGAGGGTTTCGTTTTTTTTTTATTTTCCTCGGCTATATTTTGGTCTCTTTGATTGGGATCCGATATGTATTCATTATTCAGGGTGTGTAAAGGCAGCGAAAAATAAACTCATTCTCATTAATGTTTTGTTTTATTTATTCAGTTTATATTCTGTTCTATGCAACTTTTATTTATTTATTACATTTACATTTATTTCAGGTGACAGACAATAAATTGTACAGACCCATAAAATAAATACCTTACAGACTAACTAGAAAATAACTTTGAATGAATGAAGGTATTTTTTTAAGATCCATTCAAGTATAGACAAAATATAACAACTATTCTCATCTGCACTCAGGTGGACAGCTTACAAGTGGCGGCATAGTGCTGAATCTTATTATTTTATACTCTTATATCGTTCTAGATAGGTCACCTGGTGGTTCAAATGACCCATAACTTTTTCAACATGGGCCTGTAGTCTATGTGTAGTTTTAAAATAAAACGAATCTAACTTAACATCATCACCTCGATGGTGAAAGACGCGGGTTCGATTCCCGTTTTGTGATCGTTTTTTTTTCTATTCTTTAAACATTTATCAATTTATAAATAATTTTAATGATACGAACTAAACCAAACATTTGCGATTCCGAATCATCGGTATTATTACGGTGCATTTACATAAAACGAGCGAATGCTCATTCTTACCCCACTATGTCAAATTCTTTTAGTGTAAATACGCACTTAGAATAACAAAAGAAGGCTTTACGCCTGCGTAGAGTATTCTATTGTTATTCTTAGTGCGTTCGAAAATATTATATGTAGATAATGTTCTAACGGTGCATTTAAATCAAACGAACATAGAGCTAGAGCTAGAACAAGAGCATTCTTTCACGATCTTGTATTCAAAACTTAAACTAGTATTCAGTGTAGTTCAGTATTAGAAACACACTTAAACATGAAAGAAAACATCAAGAATAAATGTACAAATGACTTTATTTTAACATCCTGTCACAGAATACATAATAGTAGCTAAACGCTACAGAACGGACACTCTCCGCCTCCCGCCAAAATTAAACTTACCTCACCCCCGCGCGATCAGACATAAAATGGGCCATATTTTTCTGCAAGGACGATACGCAACGAAGATTGACAACATTAATCAAATTGACTTAAAGTAATTTTATTATTTTGGATTTGTGATTATCGGTTTTCGTAGAAAATGGTTAGATATTGTGCTGTTTACGGATGTATTTCATCAGAAAAACGCGAATTTTTTTTACGCTAGTCACAAATGTGCCAACCATAAAGCGTTAACACACACATTTGCAGTCTCTACAGTGTGACTGTCAAAACGATCATTTTGTATGGAGTGTCCGGGGTGTGATCCTGTCCTAAAAATTAATACACATATATTGATGATATCAAAAAATACAATTAAAAAGAAACATTTAAGATATCGCTTCAGTATGTTCCTTCTCCAATCTCAGTGGGTCAATGCCACCCCACAGGTGTCAGTGATGTCCCGATCTTGCAGAAGCTCTTCGATACTGATCGACGGGTATACAATACCCTGGAGCGAGCTGAACGGAACCGGGGTAACAATACGGTTTTGCACCGAAGCCATACGCATGTTCTTCTGAAGGTGGATCTTTATCTATAAATCCATACGCATGTTCTTCTGAAGGTCGATTTTTATCTATAAATCCATACGCATGTTCTTCTGAAGGTCGATATTTATCTTTAAATCCATACGCATGTTCTTCTGAAGGTCGATCTATATCTATAAATCCAGACTGCACCAACCCTGCGACCAGAAATATTAGGAGAACTTTTAACATGCTGTTGTTTTCTGTAAATGTGACTTTTACATCCACGGAGACGCTTTTAAATCGTCTTTTATCGTTTTTTATCTAATTAATTTAACTGCAACGAATTATAGAAATCAATTAAGTGTTTTCAATCATTATTTTAAAATATTAAACCGTGGAACGCACATACTTCGTAATTATTTTATTGGTTTTCTTTATATTACACATATAAAAGAATTATTGTAAAATAAATAATGGTGAAATAAAGATAATGAAACAAACAAACACTGTCACAATAAGGGTTTGTCCAATTACATATATGTTTTTAATTTTGTCTATACTTTAATGGATCTTAAAAAAATACCTTCATTCATTAATAGTTATCTTCTAAGTTAGTCTGTAAGGTATTTATTCTATGGGTCTGTACAATTTATTGTCTGTCACCTGAAATAAATGTAAATGTAATAAATAAATAAAAGTTGCATAGAACAGAATATAAACTGAATAAATAAAACAAAACATTAATGAGAATGAGTTTATTTTTCACTGCTTTTACACACCCTGAATAATGAATACATATCGGATCCCAATCAAAGAGACAAAAATATAGTCGAGGAAAATAAAAAAAAGGGCACGAAAATCTCCCCCTACTTGCAGTTAGTGATGGTTATGAGAAACAAAATAAAGCAGCTCACTTCAGCACGTCCCATCTTCTGTGCCAGCTATACAGCGCTGGCCTGAAGTAGCAGGCAGCATATGACGAGCTGATCTTGCAGAGCCCTTGTTGTTTTCTTATTATTTTTAATGGATCTATCGGTGGTAAAGAATGCCGTACAAGAATATGTGACCAAAATGTACTCACTCTTACCTGTACTTTCGAATTCTCATCTGCACTCAGTTGGACAGCTTACAAGTGGCGGCATAGTGCTGAATCTTATTATTTTATGCTCTTATATCTTTCTAGATAGATCACCTGGTCTTTCAAATGACCCATAACTTTTTCAACATGGGCCTGTAGTCTCTGTGTAGTTTTAAAATAAAACGAATCTAACTTAACATCATCACCTCGACGCGATGGTGAAAGACGCGGGTTCGTTTCATGATCGTTTTTTTTTTTCTATTCTTTTAACATTTATCATTTATAAATCATTTCAATGATACGAGCTATTAAACCAAACATTTGCGATTCCAAATTATCGGTATTATTACGGTGCATTTACATAAAACGAGCGAATGCTCGTTCTACAGTAAGGAAACTTCATACAAAACGTTCGAAATGGCACACGCACACAAGCAAGCGTGTTTACGAGAATCATAAGGGTATTCAGGGGGATCGATAGTAGCGGGTGACACATCCACAGATTTTGAATGACAAAGTTACATAGTATAGAAAAGTGATGTCAATGACTTCACGTTAAATAAATATAGATTGTTTCAGTTTGTAGCCTAACTATATTTTTGGCTTCGGTATCTATTGTCCCAAGTATTCTTTTAAAAAAATATTCAATCTACAGTTTTGACTTTCCTACGATTTTATTATATGTATAGATATAAAAATAACCATTACATAAATATGCCGTTATTCGAAAAAAAATTACATATTATTTACTGAAAAATACTTTCGTCTACTACGACTAATTCGGAATTTATTGTTAAATTTTATAGTGTAAAATATTCTCAATCTTATGAACAGTTTTTTTAAGTAACTGATTATGTTTAATTCGTTGTAAATTAATTCAGCCACTTTACAGTAATTTATGTGTTCTCTCTTAAAGCAGCAACGAAAATGTTATCCATTTTCTCGACAAATTGAACAAAATCATCTGGTGGTATAATTGGTATAGTTGAATTCAAACAGCCGAATACTGCGCAATTAGTAAGTGGCATTTTTAAAATGATCGCCGAAATCAACTTATGTATCTATAAGCACGTGTTCAAAATAAACTGAAATAATATATTTCACCAAAATGTTAAAACATAAATACATAAAAGATAGATATTAGAATTATTGTATTTTTATCGATACGTGACGTCACCACTTTGTCAAGCACTAAGCCTGTCAAACTATTTTCTTTTTCATCCTAAAACAAAAAGGTGGAGGAGGTTCTATGCTCGTACATATTAATAATTTTAATTTATTTCTGCATATTTTGTGTTTTTTAATTTAATTTAATTTATCGTTTTAAAAATAATTTAGTAAATATACCTACATACAAGTATTGTAAATTCTGGTTAAAATAATTATTGAATACTAGCGGTCCGCCCCGGCTTCGCCCGTGGTACATATTTACGTTTTCTCTATATAAGAACCATCCTCGTACTTCAAGGAATATAATAAAAAAAGAATTATCGAAATCGGTTCAGCCGTTCACACGTGATGCCGTGACAACGCGAAACGGGTGCGGACCCGCAGCCTTTTTATAGCTCCCGCCGCGAAGCGCGTCGAACGCGGCAACTGATACACAAAAATAATCCTTATGGCATGATTCTGTATTCACGCGCGATGACTTACAGCGTATTTCATGTATAACTTTGGTGTTTCTACACCGATTTACGTGATTATTTTTTTATTGAATAGGTTATAATGTTAACTTTTTTTAATTAGGGATTAGTGAGAGTGTTGGAAACGTAAGAGTAGACAAATATGATCAGAAAGCTCCGAATTGCTAAGCTATTGAAGTTTCACGTGTTATTGTGAGTCAATTTTAAAAGATAGACATAATATGCTGTCTAGGAATTTATTTTTATATAATAATAATAATTTAAGAACATTTGTGTCGTACATGATTTCTATGTAGCTTTAACCATTAAGGCTGCACACGCGACGGAAGCTTAAAAAATGGAGTAACTTCTCCCGTTTTCCCCATATTTCCCTTCACTGCTCTGCTCATATTGATCGTAGCGTAATAAAAAGTATACTATAACCTGCCCAGGAGTATGAAGAATAATTGTGCCAAATTTCGTTAAAATCCGTCGTGTAGTTTTTGTTTCTATAACGAATATACAGACAGACAGACAGACAGACAGACAGACAGACAGACAAAAATTTTACTGATTGCATTTTTGGCATCAGTAGCGATCCCTTATCACCCCTTCATAGTTTTTTTTAAATATATTTCATGTACAGAATTGGCCTCTCTACAGATTTATTATAAGTATAGATAATATGTATAATACAAATATTAAGCATTATAAATAATTTAGGTACATTAAATAACCTTCGGCGTCCATAACAAAACAAGATTTCGAAATATAGCACTAATAAAAACGTATTTACTTTTACAAGGTGTATTAATTCGGATTGTTTCTTCTTGTAAATTCATATAATTTAGACTACACCATAAAATCAATCTATATATATATAAAATATATATTATAATAATATCTAAACTCGCGTCATTACACGTGACCTGATCGAAAAAGCGTAAGACGGATGGATATCAAACATGCTCAACGTTAATAATCAAGTTTTCACTTCTGCCGGCACTCCCGGAGTGCAACCCGTCTTTTTTTATAATAAATTATCCTGCTAACGCTATTTAGACTAGAGTATATAATTTTTGAAACAAAAAAAAAATCGCAGTCGGATGAAACCCATTACAAAAGGAGGGAAATATGATGAAAATAAAAGGAAAAATAAATTACGGTCAATCCGAGTTCGGGAAGTGGGAGGGGGGAGCTTTTAAGAGAAAAAAATGGTTTCTCTCGATTTCCGACAAAACTACAAGTCCTACGGAAAAAAGTTCAATGGAAAAGTTGTAGGTAATAAAAAGATCTACAACTTTTTTATTAACAATTTTTTCACATAACCTCAAAATTTAGGTGAAAAATTCAAAAAACCAAGTTTTTGGTTTTTTATTTTTATCTACTTCAAAATTTATTTTTTTTCTACGAAATTTGGTGGAAACTTACTTTATTATGTCTCAAATACACTGTAATTTATTTGATTGAAAATATTTATTTTTTCGCCTTATTTTGAATTAATACCAAAAAAACAACCTAATTTTCAATCGAAAAGTCACCCGTCAAAATATTAGCTTTTTTCAAAAACTTGGGGAGCCTTTTATTCATTGAAATCTCTATTTTCATATGGTGTAAAAAAAATAAACATTACCATAGTAAATGTTCTCAGGAAATGCATACAAACAGTGTGAAAATGAGCTTTTACTAAATCAGGCACACTTCTAAAACTACCTGAAATGTTTTTATCGACATCATTTTGCTTTTGAATATGCTGTAAAATATTATACTTAGAACAGATAATTTTTTTTCTTTTGAAATATTACCGAAAAGCCGATACAAGAGAAGATATAGAGTTCGAGAAGTGTGCCTGATTTAGTAAAAGCTCATTTTTACACTGTTTTTATTATTTTTAAAGGGATCTACCCCAGTCTAATTGTATTTTCGTTGTTTTATTTCAAGTGAACACCCATACAATTTTGTCACGAGCCGCTTCTGCCTAACTACCTATGTATTAGGTACAATAATCACTTAGAAATTTTATATAGGCTGCTGATTAAAATGAAGATAGCATCGGAAGTATAAAACTGACTTTAGATTTCAATGCAACGAGGAATATTTTATCATTATATAATTAACATGTGGCATGTTACAATACAATTCATCGCTACATGAATTTATTCATTATTTTATACAAAATGATCTTTTACTAATTTCAAGAATTATTCTATCGATTCTTGCCTCTATTCCATTACTTACACATGACGCAACGAAAAAAACCTAAGCCATGGAAAAGATAGCACACAAAAAATAATATGAAAATGTGACATCCAGATTTTACTATAGTTTAAAAATTTAACAAAAAAGCTGTTCACTCGTATTTTCATTATTTCGAGGAAAGTGCCTTCTTAGAAGACACTTCTCTTCCGTAACAACTAGGTAAGTGTTATGAAAGAGAAGCGGCTTTTATAGTTTTCTTAGGTTTAGGTTTAGAAATAAAATAACAAATGTAATTTGCATATGATTTTATTATTCGCACATTACATTTCTGGCGAATCAGTGACGTGTAACGCATAAGTTGTTTACTCTGGTCGTCCCGGAGGGACACCCGAGCACTTCGAAGGCGCCTTTCACCTGAACTCGAGGGGAACCTGATCTATCCAGCATAAACTGGCTTGGATCCAACTCGCATTCACCATCAGGGGTGTGAAGGAACCCGTCTGGGCATGTCTCTCGGTAGGCATACGCCTGGACTACGCTCACTGCAATAACAAACAATGCAAATTTAACGGACATCATTTTGCAGTTAATGATGATAAATGTGCCAAGTGCTAATGTAGAGAGCTTTATATAATCGTCCTATTTATGACTTTAATACCGCGACAGAAACAAATCAATTGCATCATGTGTTTAGTAAATAAACTCAAAGCGCCTTTTTTCATGGTTATTAGTTAAATTTAAAGTTAAAAATAAAGATATAAAACGCAATTAAAATAGGATATGCGTTAATCGATTTCCGTTAATGTGATACGGTTATTATTTTTAAAATTATAATTAGTAATTAGCATAGAAAATATTACCAAAACGAAAGGGGGATCTTTATATATTAGTAAGATATAGAGACGGGCATACATTAAATTGTAAAAATGTTAAAATTAGTATTAATTTTTGTAATAAGCAATGCATGGAGCATGGTGCAGGGCTATAATATATGGCTGTTATAATCCTTTCATATTACCCCGACCGGGTGAAAGAGATTCTGAAAGTAGCAGTGTTAGACAGAAAGATAAAAATAAATCATCGCAATCTGTAATATAAAAATAACTTTTGATGTGCTTTTGATTTCGTGTTCTTTGACATGTTTACCCAGTTCTGAAGTGATAAACTAACTCTTACTTATATCTTTATTATATGACTTACTATAGATGACTATAAAAGCAGAATTATTGTCGAACGAGTTTGTATGGCTTGCTAATTGTTTTTTTATTAATACAAATAGTAGTAAATCTCTACATTTGATTAAAATTATATAATGATTATTCATACACATAGTATAAAATATACAATCGCTTATAATATTATATCCGTAATTTGCAGTTATCGTAAAGGTCAGGAACATTAAACTATAGCTTGTGTAATCAATGACAAACGTATACATAGAAACATGATTATCCATACTAATGTTATACAGTCCGTCTGTCTGCTTTCACGGTAAAACTTCAACATCGATTTCGGTAAAATTTGGCAAGAAAATAGTTGCAATGTCATATTTTATAGGCATTATTGTCAGTTCATATTTTTTTTTTGTATTAGGTATATGAGACTGTGCGGGTGAAACTACAAAGAGTTAGCTGTTTAGTTGTTAGTTGTTTAGCTAGTTGTTTATAATGCTAATTTAGTTACAATTTGTATATACATTTAAATAAATTAAAATAATCAAATGATAAGTCTCGCTTCATAATATATTATTTTTCAAGTGATAATTTTAATCTCGTTTAGTATGGAAAGGGTTCGTGTCATTATTCTGATGGAGGCATGCTAATGTGATATGATGTATCAAACAGAGAAAAGCCGGGTCATATGACTTCAACAAAGACATAAATTGTAATAAATAGCATAAGCCAATACTTGAATGTTTATCATGAGTCTAACGAGATTAAGACTCCAATGCACGCATCAAATCATCTCAATGAAATTTACTCGAGAAATGTTTAAAGCAAATACTTATTGCTAGCATTTTCCAAATAAACATACGAAGAAATATCGCCGTATTACAAAGCAATAATAAACATACACAGAGACTCTTAAACAAAAGGTAAATTGTTCGCTCAAAAGACGTTTGACGACGCGCGCTTGGTACGGAAGTCTTCAGGACATTTCTAGAAGAAATGAAATTGTATTGTATAGCCGGTGTTGTATGCTCAAATAACAAGACAATGTTCTTGGTAAAGACATATTAAAATTTGGAGTTGGCATGTGAAGATATAAAGAATTGCAAAGACTGCAGTGTAATATTAAAACAGTCTAGTAAGTAATAAACAGACAGACGTGTAGAAATTTCAGTTTTAACGGTGTTTGTAGCATGGTTCGTGGATGACCGTGCTGTCTGCTGTGAAGTACTGTACAAAGTACTCATTCGAGACGTCGCGTCAGGACGAAATAACTTCTTTATTTATTTCTCACCGGCAATGTCGAGAAGAGAAAGATATATGTTTGTTTAAGTACTTGTTTATAGTTTAACCATATACATACGTACATACTTTTAATTAGTAACTTCTTCTTTTACTGTAACCAAGACACGTGGAGAAAATTTTTTTCGCTAATTACCTAAGCGTTTTCGTGAACATAAAACTATATATCAATATTTCAAAACAGTTTTTTCCTAGCATCCTTTATTCTACATTCCTACAATGAATATAGCCTATCGAATACTTCGAAAATCAAACATAAAAATACCAACAATATAGTCTTTCTAGAAACAATATACTATTTTATTCTTATTTAGTTCACTTGCAATATCTACGTTTATAACAAAGCGTCCGTGTCTTCTTTAATTAAATAAATTTATAGGTCTGTGGTCACGACCACAATTAATTTTCCTCCGGCCTTCGCTTACCAGATATTAGATAACAAATAACAGATATCTAAGAAGATATTACTTGTGTAACTTATATAGACTTATATTGGTAGACTAGCTGCGCTTCGCGGTTTCACCCGCGTGACTCCGCTCCTCTTGGTCTTAGCGTGATGATATATTATAGCCTATAGCCTTCCTCGATAAATGGACTAGGTATCTAACACCGAAAGAATTTTTCAAATCGTGGTCCGTAGTTTCTGAGATTAGTGAGTTCAAACAAACAAACAAACAAACTCTTCAGCTTTATAATATTAGTATATATAGCATATATAGTATAGTAAAGATACTATATAGATAATAGATAATTATACTATCTATACTATTGAATTCTTTATAGACACAATAAGAGTTATAGACGAGTAAATGGCTCTTGAAGTAGACTGTTAGACCTCCCAAGTGTCCTTAAAAGTATTAAAAGAATATTTATTTAGACGTGCGGCTATTTGGGGAGAGTAGGATTCAGTTTATCTATTGTTTTCGATACTTGAGTATATTTTTATTCACTTGAGGTTGAGGATACATTTTTATCGTTTGTATGTTTGATTCTTAATCATGTAATAGGCTGAAGGAATTCAAATTATAGATTATAATGGGTAATCCATTCTATGAGTAGGCAGGTGATCATTAATTCTATGAGTAAGCAGGTGATCATTAATTCTATGAGTAGGCAGGTGATCATTATCACTTAAAAAAAGGTTTGTTATACTAAAAGCCCTTATGAAAATTGTGTAAACCTTAAAATTATCTAGATTGGATGCCGCTAGAAGACTCTGAAAAGTGTAGTCTACGGTTTCAGAGTCTTTTGGCGGAATAGATTTACAGTGCAGTGATCT
>CAJQZM010038458.1:0-42723 GCA_907164665.1 Colias nastes | reverse complement strand
TGGTGAAGGCGCACAAACTCTAAGGTCTACAGTGTGGAGACTGGCAGCTCTAGACGACCTAGAGGTGGTGGGGACGTGGTCGGAGGGGGTGAGCGCGGGGAGGTCGGCGGCGGAGCGCGAGCGCCGCGGGGGACTCTCCGGTATAAGGGCCATACCACCCATACTACCTACGAACACTGAGTTCTGGAAAGAGTTTATAAAAAAGTAAAAAAGATGGTTGCAGAATCCACCTATTATTAAAATTTATGGTTGATAATGGTTAGGGTGCTTTTCCACTAATAATGCGAGGATGTAACGAGGAATGTGTTTGTAAATATTCAAACATATCGCTCATTTAGTTAGAAGTTTTTAGCGTTTGAAGCGATACTATTGGATATTTACAAATACATTCCTCGCTACAGCGGCGCGGGGGACTCTCCGGTATTAGGGCCATACCACCCATACTACCTACGAACACTGAGTTCTGGAAAGAGGTTATACAACGAATAAAGATAAATAAATATTTCAGGACAATCTTCACACTACACGATCTGATCCCATACTAAGCTTTCGCTTGTGTTATGGAAACCAGATGGCTGATAAACATACATATATAATTTTAAATAAGTACCTATGTAGATAATCAACACCCGAACACAGAGCATCTATGTTCATCACACAAATATTTGCCCTGGGTGGGAATCGAACCCACGACCTCTGGCTTGGAAGGCAGGGTCACTACCAACTAAGCCAACCGGTCAGTCAAGATGAAGATGGTTGCAGATTCCTCTATTATTAAAATATATGGTTGATAATTATAGTCAGGGTGCTTTTCCACCAATAATGTGCGAGGATGTGTAGCGAGGAATGTGTTTGTAAATAACCAATCATATCGCTCATTTAGTTTGAAGTTTGAAGCGTTTAGCGTTTGAAGCGATACTACTGGTTATTTACAAACACACTCCTCGCACATTATTGGTGGAAAAGCACCCTTATTCCTTACAATTTATGATTTATTCTGATATTTCGAACACTATAGAAAGATCGCCTTTAAAATTAGTTAAAATCTTTAATTTCTACATGTAATATAATACTCGCGTAAAATCTAACACAATCAAATTCTAGGAATAACCATATGAAGGCAACTACCTACCACAGTAGAGGTTCCATAAAATTATAAATTGAAACTGTAATTGATTCAACTTCTCTTGAAGTTATTCTTAGAATCGATATGGGTATTAACAATATAAATATCACAGCTTAACATTCATTTTCAATATATTCAGAACGTGTATCTTTTGTGAAGGTAATATTCGACTTTGAATTATTGTAAGTCGAAATAATTATAGCTTTAGCATGAAAGGATTCAAATATACGTACACGAATCTTCACTCAGCAAAAATACTAAGCCCTTTCTTTGGATACAATGGACATCACGTGATTCCACGATATCACATTTTTAAGAGAGCTTTTATTGATCGTGCTTTATTCGTATGTCTGAATTATGAGACCAGTTTTTTTTAGACTCATTTACCATGATTTTAACCTATGTTCTATGCTGATCATAAAATCTTAACATCCTAAAACTGATCTGGGGAAGGAATGCGTTTAGGAAAATTAATTAATTAGCTGCCATATAGACTTTTTATATGACATCTCCATGATCAAACCTAGTTCTTCTTTGTTCGCTTACACATTAACTTCTGCACTGAGTTCTACACCTTATTTATTCAATCGAATATTACCTTCACAACACTATGATATAATTCACAATTTTATAAAATTATACTTACTTGTCGTGGTCTATGAGCAAGGTATCCACACGGTTGGTAAGCAGAGAATGTCCCCCCACAGTCGTATGACACGCACCCCCTTGAGAGTGACGCTCGATGCTATAAAATACACATTATATTATTTACTAGCTGTGCTCCGCGGTTTTACCCGCAGTGCTCTGCTCCTGTTGGTCGGTCTTCCTTGATAAATGGGCCATCTAACCCCGAATGAATTTTTCAAATCGGACCAGTAGTTCCCGAGATTAGCGCGTTCAAACAAACAAACTCTTCAGCTTTATAATATTAGTATAGATGTACACGGAAGTAAAACAGAATAATATAAACAATTAAACATTCATATTTTAGTACCTATTTTAAACATAAAAATTTATTCTTTCTTTCTTTCTATTGCTCTTGAATTTGCATGTTTAGTCAAATTCATTTTCAGGGTATGAATTTACAAATTTTCACTTAATACTGTAGTGCTTGAAGCTCAAAGGCAACCTATATTTGAATAATTCATTATGCGGTTTATTCAACGATTGACCACTCGAGATCATCGACCAAAAGGTAATTTCAAATTCCATAAAGAAGAAAATGATAAAATAATGTTCATAGGGAAAATAAATAAAAATACTCTGATTTTTCTTACAAGGGGTGGCACGGAGACTGTCTCAGCGAGCACGCAACTCTGACGATGCTGTTGTTGGAATTTTGGTTGATATGGTTCTAACATTCTGAAAAAAGAGTTATTTAGGTATGTAATAAAATTGAAAACGGGAATATTTGCAAGCATTTCTAAAACATAACGACAAGTTGTCTTATCCGAAATGCGCTGTAAAGAAACTAATAATATTATGTAATTAAAGCAGCAATCATGTAAATTTACTAATGTTGGTACACTTATAATTTTTTAAAACATTTTTATTACAATTCTTCAAACATTAAAGAGCACCTGCTATTTAACATGCTAGTAAAAACGAATATCAAGTAATCAAAAGCTTAAATAAAGATAAAAAGCATAAATAAGGCACAAAATCTACGTACAGCTTATAGACGCACCTGATCTTGCCCCAGCGGTTGAAAAATAGAGCGATTGCCGCTACCCACAGGAGTAGCACGAATGCTACTATCAATGCTTCTTCTGCTCGAACTACTATTGCACTTCCATCTGTAGAAATTGAGATAATAATCAATATAATAATTAGCGTAATAGACCTTATATTAAGTAGTTCTGAACATGATTTAAAAAGGATCACCGATTGAGCCCAACGTCTTAAACTATAAGTACCTAATCAATTGTGATCAAAGTTTGTTTTATTTTTTAATTTCACATGTAATAAATATGCTGAAAAACTGCAATGTGTACATTAATGTGATATGTTACATGACAATTTACAAACTTCTTCTAAATTTTACTTGAATTATTACGTTTCATTTTGTGCTAGAAAAATGAGAAATTGATTTAGATAAATTGGGCAAACAATGTCTCAAAATGGAAAATAGAAACATATTGGATATAACATTTGGCGAATGTATTTTTAATGATACATGTAAAGATTGTATTTTGAAAAGAGTAAACTATACGGTTTTCGGCTCGTTATTTTCGGTAGAAGCTTCTTTTCAGGCTATTGATAAAGAAAATTTATGTGGCATTTCCAAGCACTCCTAAAATAAATGCGAGAGGTTAAGTGAAGATTACAGTAATGCTCGTATTTTATCTTATTTCAATTATGTAGGAATTACTCTAAGTAATGTTTATTTTTTTATAGGTATTACTTTTTTATACATAAAGGAAGTAAAATTTTTCAATTATAATAGATCAAAAAGCTCTTACGATTCATCAAATAATTCAAAAAAACGTAATTGGATATTTTCAGAACGGCCTCCAAGATATAATCCATTAATTTAAGATAATTTGCAGTAGGAATCTAAACTGAATCATCGTGATTTGAGAGCTATATCAGCAATTTCTCTCAAGTGTTCCGTAATGCGGATTTGTTTGCTGATGAAGATATCTTGGAATTAATGTTGACTTCTGTTCCGTGTCTATTTTGTTATTTCGACTATGTAATGTATTCTATTATAGTTTTAAGTTATATCTTCAAATAGATTTTTTTTTAAATAGATATTTCGATTTTATATTATGTATATGTTACCGGAAATGTATGAAATCAAGGAATTGTATACAAATCTGCCATGTCCTCGTGCATCCTCCCTTTTAGCTAAACGATGTCCAAAATTTTTGTTTCCTCGGATATACAATAGTGTCAACAAACATTGTAACATAACACTACTATCGAACTACACATGCAAGAAGGTCATAAAGAAATGGTTACATACGCTGTCTTTTGAAGAAACCGAACAATTACTTAAAGGACCACTGAGCTGACACACACTATAACAATATGCCTTCACTCACAAACAATGACACACACACACAAACACACACTCACTCACACACACACACGTGAACACACACACACACACACGTAAACATACACACACTATCACGAACACGCGTGCTGCAAACCGCAAAATAATGTACTTTGTTTTTCTTTTATTTTTTTTATTAATTGTATTAACTTCCATTACATTAGATTATTTACCTACTTGTTAACTTTCTACTGTCCATAACATATGTATATAACCAAGAAGCGCAACTCAGGGTCCCAAGACACAAGTATTTCACTTAGTTTGGGACCCACTGTCGTACATTAATTGTAAATCATATAATGGACAAATAAATTTATTTCATTTCATTTCATTTCATTTCAATCCTAGGAAATGTATAATCTTCCTCGGAATTGTATATAATTCCAATATCGTATTAGGAAATGTATAAAGTAAATGATTTCTGTAATAAAACACTGTATCGGGTAACAGTCTTACCGTAAAATAATAATAATATGTTCATATTATCTTACTAATTAACATTTCTTAAATCAACTTATATTCAATCAAATCAAATTTGGTAAGTAATCAGCCCCCTCGTCCCGCTGTCCCCGTGTACACGTCCCAGTCGGATTGTATAATCCGCCGTATTACAAACGGCCGGCATTTTGTAATATGCCGAAATTCGTCTTTTTCCAAAATTCTACAAAAAGACGGTCGCGAGCCGACGGAGCCCCACTTCGTGGGGCTCCTATTTCTATGTAGTTTTAAAAAACACGAACCTAACCTAACCCACCCCCTTATCCAAACCAAAAATTTCTGATTACGAATTTTCGGCCCTCCCCCCCTCGTCCCGCGTACCTACCAATATCTTAGATGTTTTACATTTCTGATTGCTATTTAGGAAATGTATAGATTTCCTAGGCAATGTGTATAAAATAATTTATTTCACACATTTCCGTGCGATTTTAGGAATTACATACATTTCCTAGGAAATTTATACAATGACGGATTACATACATTTCCGTTAACATATATAAATTATGCATTTTGGAAAACAAACATCAAATGACGTCGACTCAATTTTAAAAAGTTAATTGAAAACATCGCTCGAAAATATGCACGGCAGGTTCACTTTCTAACGTTCGGAGTAATTTTTGACAATAGAAAAAGTGTAAGTATCATACAACTTT
This sequence comes from Colias nastes, assembly GCA_907164665.1. Taxonomy (NCBI): domain Eukaryota; kingdom Metazoa; phylum Arthropoda; class Insecta; order Lepidoptera; family Pieridae; genus Colias; species Colias nastes. The sequence goes on along the minus strand of CAJQZM010038458.1, from coordinate 37,385 downwards.
TATCACTGCAAATTCTAATAAATTGCATTAAAAGTAATACACAACTTATGAAAACAAATAAAAAGACTAAAAGCGATGTTCCCTGACAAGGCCTTGGCTTAGCATAATGTCATGATTCTGAGACCATGCCAAGACCTATTCGAGGCAGTTTAACGTAGGCACTAAACGACAATTTAGGGATAAAATAAATATAAAAGAATTAACAAAAATATAAAGGTGATATGAATGAATAAATAATAATATATGAAATCCTTAGGGATACTATAAAAATTTAAACGAGGTTTTTCACCGCTACGTGAATAAATCGGTACCGACAGTGTGGAACGAATTAGTATAAAACCGTTTACATTTATGAAATATTAAATAAATAAGCTCTATTTGTAGATATTTACGTAAATATTCTTTTTAAAAAACTCAAAAATCCTAAATAATTTTCCTCCCGCAATTCAACAAGGGTTTCGTTGAATTGGGGGAGGAAAAATATCTTAACACTTAGTGGCACACTATTTAAAACTATTGCAAAAAATTCTCAGTTATTTAATAAAAAAATATTGTGTACTTTTTATTAAATTAACTAAGCTATTAAAACTTATGTAACCAAAAATGAATATGCTAATTATGATTTTATTTATAATAATAAGAGGTATTATTGTATGTCCACAAATCTTAGAGCAAATTAGGTTTACAGTGCCTAGTAAAATACCCCGTCTTCCCATATCTAGAGCTTTCGACCTCCCGCTTTATCGGAACAATGTTGGTAAAAATTCGCCAATTATTAGAATGTGCAGTGAGTTTAATGTTTTGTGCGCATCTCAGCCTAATTTGGTGGATATTTACTTTGATTCGTATTCAATTTTTTCTATAAATATTGTTAATTACTTTAAAGATAGTTACGTTAGTCATAACAAAAATTAACGTAAGCGTTATGTTGATTTAGTTGGTACTATTTAAGTAAGTTTAAGATATAAAAATTAATTTGTCCTTACCTATAATTGGTGGATACATCCTTAACATTTATATATTTCTAGATTTAAGCTCGCAAGATTTGTATGTATTTACTGTTGGTTTGGCTTAATAAATAAATAAATAAAAAATAAATAAATAAATAATTAGGTGTCCCAAATCCTGTCACAAACAGGACTGCTAAACAAGTCCTAAATACAGATACAGTATAAGTGGTTGTAAAGAATATAATCTGTGGTAGTACTAAGTGTACCTCAAGTGCTCACCTATTTCAGTAATTGACATATTCCCGCGGCTCTGCACTGGGTACGGAGTGACGGGAGTTGGATGGAGACGGAGGATCACCTCCGCTGGGGGACCGCCGGTCGCACCACTCCATTCTGTGGAGTTTAGTGGGCAATTATCTAAAGGATTATATATTAAACTCTAGTCTGATAAGAGTGTTGAAATTATGATGAACTTATTATTAATTTGTCATTTTTCTTTAAACATACAATAGGTATGTGTTACTTTTAATTTTACGTACATTTCGTAGATAGTTAGGTATGACTTAAAATCTAGCCTAACAATTAAGTGTTCTTTGTTGAAATTATGATGTATTTTTCATTTCTTATTTGTCTTAAAACGCAAATTATACTATATAACTCAATTTTATAAACATGTCTTAAGTAGTTATGTTACGCTTTTGTTCGATACAGAATAGAAATTATAACTCCGTTTCTGTTCTTCCGTAAGACATGTCTTTAAAATAAACATAAAATAATTCATTAATTTACTTTATTGAACTCCTGAAATCTGTTAGGTAAGTGGATTATCAAGATTGGCCTTCAAGGAAATACTGAATTGACGTCTATAAACCCTTTTAATAAGTCCATGAGGTTGACATTTAAATTCATAAGACTAATTTGTACAATTGGTAATCCATTGATATAAATAGAAATTCGAACAATTATTAAAATGGCCTTGCCCTTTGTCTGGTTCAATGGAGAGTAATTTGTCATCGTTTTATAGATAAGTTAATTCGATTATTAAATAGCATTTATGATGTTTTAGGGTATAAAAATTAGTACCTAAGCTAAAATAATATATGATATAGGTTTATGTATAATATCATTTTGTCGATAATTTACCTATAGGAGTTTTTACTGCAACGAAGATCATTATTTTTATAAAAACTTTACTAGCGATAACGTTAAGACTTCAGAAACAGCAATCGCTTACAGCTTCCGCTATTAACTAGGCTGTTAGATTGCTTTTAAATATTCTGATATGAATCATGCTTATCAAAGCAAGTTGATATACATGTCGTGGCCATATCGTAGATTTGCTCATTTCATGAAATGGCCAATTTAGTTTGGCCAGATCGTTAAATCGTCAACGTTTCACGATTTGGTCATCGACATTTGGCCAGATCGTCGATCTGGCCAAACGTGGGTGGCAATTTCACGAAATGCGACCATTTTTGTTTCTTTTTTAAAAAGCGATTCGCTTCTGGCACTCGCCGGCCGCTGCCGCGGCACGCTCGCTTTGCTCGCTCGGCTCTTGCGTTGTTTATTAAAGTCTAACCTAACCTAACCTAACTGTTTTCTATTGAAAAAACCATTCGCTTCTGGTATTCGCCGGCGCTACCGCGGCACTAACTTAAATGACAATAAACAAGTTCTTAAAATATTCTGAATTTTTTAATGTTTTATGGACTCTCTAAGATATTTTATACGATCTGGCCAAATGTCGATGACCAAATCGTGAAACGTTGACAATTTAACGATCTGGCCAAACTAAATTGGCCATTTCATGAAATGAGCAAATCTACGATATGGCCACGACATACATATTTACATAATTATGTTATGAAATGAGTGCTTAGGTTCTGTTCAGTTTTCATAATAAAATGGGATCCAAAATATATTCGTAAAGATATATCTTTATAAAAATATTTCTTCTGTGCTACTTTAAACGGCTGAATCGATTTAAATGTTCTTTTTTTGTCTTCAGGTACATTTTAGAACGGTTTATTCGATTGAGGGGAAGTCCCCAAATAGTTAGTATAATATAAACTTGATTATTTAGCACTTTTGATTATTTTTTTGATTACTGGCTGGTAACAATAATAAAAGGGTAAAAGAAAGAAAGAAACAGAACTTACCAGCAGATATTCTTGATGGTGAAGGTGTTTGACGAGTTATTGATTCTGTGGACTTCGCATCAGTGGATGTATCTAGAAAATAAATGAGCCATATTAGAAACAGTTATTTAATTAAACAATATCACTGTTTGTAAAAGTATTTTCAAATTGAATGCTGTATTCAATTAAACATATTTTTACAGTTCTGAACATGATTATAGTACCTGGAGACGAAACTTGGTCCCAGGGCCCGCGGTATTTAACTAGTCATATACCTATATATTTTACCCTCTCTTCGTTAACAAAACATACTTTACAGAAGAAATAACTTGACTATATAAATTATACGTTTTACCTCAAATTAAATAAAATTAAGTCTCTTAGTTGATATTTAACAGAAACACAAGCTGTGAAATATTTTCCCTGACAAAAGGGAAATATTAACACAATGCTGTTATCTTCTTATGCTGCAATACCTTAATATAATGATCAAACGAACACTTCCACTGTACCTATATATACCTATATGATATTATTGAATTACCCACTATAATATACCTATATGATATTATCGAATTACGTAACATTATTAGTTGGTTCCCTACATAATTGTATACCATTCCCTTGGTAAATGGTACGTGTTAATAATATCAAATAGTAAAAAGTAATTAACTTCGTAAAAGTGCTTCGTTTCAATTGAATTCAGGAAACGCCTTTTTAAAAACTAGCTCTACTTTTTATTTAGGTAACTTCATTACGGTGTACGAAGAAGTCAGGAGGAATAAATGAATATTTCAACATTCCACCTATAATATCAATCGTGTCAAAACTCAATCGATGTCCAACTTTTCAAGATTTAAACTGTACATGAACAAGCAACTTTACATTTTTCTATACATTTATCGATAAATCTATATAAATAAATATATTTACTCAGTATCAATAAGATTATGGAGATTTTCTGCAAGTACCATTTTACACCATTTTTCATTCGAGTTTTCATTTTTCAGAATTATCTTTAATATGTCGAGATCAAAAGAAGGATAAAGTCAATGTAAATAAATTGTCGCTGAAAAAATGTTTAAAGTAAAAAGTACGAATGAGATATTATTTTATTATTCAATTGAATTTTTACGAATGAGATATTTTATTATTCAATTAAACATTTAGGTAAGTAATTGAATTTGAATTTGAAACTTGAATGAATTCATTCAACCTTGCGAGATAGTCCGATAAGTAAATAGAAAGCTTTAGGGGATCAGCTCCTTTTTTGTTTCAAAATTTAAAATATTTTTACATTACATGATAATAGCAAAAGTTATATTAAAAAAATAACAAAAACCAGAAAGCTTTGTCTATAAGGTATTAAATGACTTCATAAACAACAAATACTTTTTATATTACTTTATCTCCAAAAGAAAATATGTACAAATAAAAGTAGTAATCCTACTTTTTAAGATGAAAGACGAAACTTTCACTCCATTATAAGTTCAGAAGTTTAATGCGTAGAAAGTAAAGCTTTGTGTAAAGTTTTTCAGTGGCTCGAATTACACCACAAATGCTATTCTTTAACATTAAATAAATATTTAATTGTTCATAATATTCTCTCTACTAAATTTTACGGTTAGTATAATCGTATTTCAAAAAATATATATTATTTTTAAACCTTAGAGTGACCTTAGATAATGCAGTATTATCAGTATTCCAACCCTCTGAAGAATATTTATTTTATGGGCCTCACGATGGATATACTAGGCTTAGTACTGGGGAAAACGTCTTCTGCCTTTAATATGAACTTGGTATCACATTAAAGCCACTACAATAACCTAAGAAGGACTCGGAACTCGAGACAACGAAAATTAATTAATATATATTTTGTAAAATTAATTAATATATATATAATTTATATTTTGTCTTCTATTTCTAACCCTATATTATTGCATCAATGCTTAGCATTGTCAGTAGGAAGCTGCTGAGTGCTGATAAAGTTCCGCCCTTATAAGGCAACATTTAACTGAAGCCAACTAAAACTTAGCTCTTAACTCCTTTGTTAAGTTCTGTGAGCGGCATTAGGGCAATTTATCGATTTTATCTCTTGTGGTAACTTAACTGAGCCGATGGGTCAAGGTTCCTTCCATATATACTGTTACATTCGTAGGTAATAACTGAAAGATTCACAAACGCTGATAGCGCCTATGAAATTTAGATTTAATCGCGTATAATTGGATTTTCGTGTCTCACAAGAAGATATAACGTCCGAAGCAGAAATATGTATATAGTTATGAAGTGCCTGTGAAGGTAGTATGGGTTTTAGAATTCTAGATCTTCTATATAATAAAAATGAATCGCTAAATGTGTTGGTAAGCGAGAACGGCTGAACTGATTTCTTGAAGTACGAGGATGGTTGTTATGTAGAGAAAACGTAAACATGTACTACGGGCGAAGCCGGGGCGAACCGCTAGTTCTAAATGAAAGGACCAAATTTGTTTTTTTTTTTTATTGAAAGTTGAACGAATCGAGATGATTCCTAGCTTTGTTTGGTAGAAATAGAAGCAGACGTCTCAATGATATTCAGCTTTCACAGGGACTATGCATGATATTTTTTTTATTTTATAGATGATTGATATAAAATATAGGTAGCAGTTTGTTCAATACTGTGACGATATTATTAAAACTGAAATTATTATAAAGATTTACTAGTACCGTTGAAACTTTATGGGTACTCAAAAAGTTAGACGAACAATAACAGGCATTGCATGTCCTATTTCAAGGTTTATTATAAATCAAAATCAATGAGAATGTATTATGGATAATGGAAGCTTGGTAATAAAATTTTTGTTGAAATCGGGTTGTTTATACTTCTTCTTTTTGCGTGTCGCTTTGGTCGTTATTTAATACTAGATTTCCGCCCGCGGCTTCGCCCGCGTTTTCAAAGGAAAACCCGCATAGTTCCCGTTCCCGTGGGATTTCCGGGATAAAACCTATCCTATGTGTTAATCCAAGTTACCCTCTATATGTGTGCTAAATTTCATTGTAATCGGTTCAGTAGTTTTTACGTGAAAGAGTATTAAGATTCGAGTGTTTCTTTTATACTTACTTACTTTAGTGTAGTTTCATAATATCGTTTGCAAATAAAGCCTGGCACACTATAGTGTAGCATATATATATATTATATCTTATATATAAAATTCTCGTGTCACAATGTTAGTCTGCATACTCCTCTGAAACGGGTGGACCGATTCTCATGAAATTTTCTGTGCATATCGGGTAAGTCTGAGAATCGGCCAACATCTATTTTTCATATGTACCACGGGCGAAGCCGGGGCGGGCCGCTAGTTAATATATAAATGTTGATTTCCAAAAAGGGCAAAATTTTCATTATATCAAAATATGAAACAATAAACTGTTAATTATAACATAATAATTGTATTAAAGTAAGGTTAGGTGAACAAAAATAAGGTGAGTATAATAATTTTACTTTAAATTTAACAATCTGCGAAATATGTTGTGCAAACAAAACATTCAATAGTAATTAGCAAAACCGCGATTTAACTACTGAAATTATGTTTTCATTTGAAAGCGTAATTGCTTAATTACCGGGGCCCTAATTTTTGTTGTAGGGCGTATAATTATCAAGGAAAACAGACGCTGTTCGGATAAAATAACATCCCTTTTATTGCTCACAATGAAAATTAATGTTAAATAAAATTGCTTTTGAAATGTACATAACGTTTAGAATAAGAAAATAACGGAGAAACGATAACAATGATGAACTACACTTGCAGCTGTCGCATTTTGGTTCGGAAAGGAAATTGTGCCAAGTCTTCTCGTTTAGATTATTTTGTTTTACTGCAATATAAGAAATAGAATGTTATATAAGAATGTAATTTGTAGGTTTAGTTAAGATATTGTGTTCGTGGATAGACTGTATTATAAGCGATATATCCATAGAGTTTTGAGGTGAATTGCAAACGTGTACCAGGTTGTCATAAGTTTTAGGAATTCTTTAAAACGTAGCAAAAGAGTGATATGAGAAAAAGTAGAAAGGCTTTTCTACGTACGTCAACCCTTTTCTTCCTAAACTACAGACTAACTCGGCTCATTATTCACAAACGACTACCCGAACGGAATTTTACAATTAATTTCTCAAGGGATAAATATCCGGATTTGTAAATTGCATTTTAAGGACTTCGCAAACGGCCCTTGGGTTGTTTATGTAAAGGTCAAGTGTGTACAATATTTACTGAGGATCGGGTATTTATTTATATCTCGGATATAAGTTTTATTTGTATTGTATTTGCAAGGTCAGTTGGGGCTGAGTTTAAAATTCGTTATTGCTTCTATGTTGCATATCTATGAAAATATAAATAGGAGAAAAATGATGCTATGTATTATTTTGGTTTAAGTAATATTATATGCCTATATTGAGGGTGACTTTAATATTATTGTAGATATAAATATCTTATACGAGTAGGTATACTATCTGAATCGCTGTAGCAATTTTTTTATATTCGCTATAATTTCATATAAATCCGATAAAATTTCATATGACGTAAATGATTTCAAAAACAAGAAACTGAAATAATTTAAAAAGGGGCTTTTCTATCGGGTCTTTTTTAAAATGCCCAAATTGTTTTTCATGTTACCTAAATTAAAGTATCTCCATTTTGGGCGTGTTACACTTAGGTACACTTAATTACTAACGAGTTTCTTAATTGCGTTTTAGTAATGGTCCCGGGAGTAATGTAGGACTAATTTGTGTATTTTATTATATAGAAATTTGTAATGAAATAGTGGTTAGGCTAAATTACATGTTTTACAAATCCTGCCTATTAAAAAGTAATAATATAAGTGTTTTTTGCTATTTGATAGCATTTTAAAAAGGGTCTTATTGAAGTTTTACAAAATGCCATAGTTTAATTACAGCGTACGTTGGCCAATGCAAATTTTGTTATAATTTTTAATTTTATGTTTGATGTATATCCGTATCTATATCCCACATCTCACATCAATATGTAAGTTTTCTGCCAATAATATAACTCTTAAACTGCACATTTTAAATTCTATTTTCCTTCATTTTTGAGTGAGAAAGCCTCGAGAAGGAAGCGATGCGACTAAGCCTGCTCTGGATTGACTGAAATTTTAATAAAGGCGGACGAAAATTTCACTACCGCAGTCAACGGATTTATTTCCTTTTTACTTTTACGTATTCTTTCCGTCTTATTTAAATAATGCAGCTGTTTGTTTAGCTGAGCGCTTAAGATTCATTTCTAAAATATGCATTGTATTAAAAAAAATTGGTTGTCTGTAAAGTCGGTTTACTGACGATAGTTGAACGTGACAGCGTCCGATTGTGCTTCTTTGTCGCTCGTTCCGCGCTCTCGCTCGCACTTCAAGCCTTACATGGAACGCCTCAGATGAGTCAGAGCGAGGTAACGCCGCATGAGTCATGTTTTTTTGTGCGTGCAGCCGGCTTTATCGAATTATAAGACGTTGTCACGTCAAAAAAAAAAACTTCGCGGAGGCTTCGCAAGATGTGAATAAGAAAACGGAATGTACTTTTTTATATTTAAATATTACATACAGACACAATCCACACCCGAACCCAGTCAATCAGCTTTAAATTTGTTGTTTATCACATTAGATAGAGAAGATTTTCCATAGTTAGTAACTTTATAAGATTTTATATCAGATTCATTAATTGCTTTTATCAAGACTCTGAATTTGAATATCAGTGCAAAACATATATAATAATAATACAACCACTCAAAAATTTCCTCTATATAAGTTCAGACAACCAAAAATTTTTATTAAAACGTAGAAATTCCTTTCAAAATAAACTGCATATTAATATGTAATTCCCTAGGCTATGTTCAGGACTTAGGTAACTTGTAACTATAATAAACTAATTTTCTTAAGCTCTCACGATACTTGTTTAAGCATTATAAAGTTTTAGTTCTTATTATCCTTATTTAAAGGTGTCTTTAAGTTTTCCTTGAAAGTAACTAAATGCTAAGTTTAATAGGAAAACTGTTGACTAGAGCGCTTATAATATATTACGATAAAATAATTTGTTCATAAGTACCAAAGTACCTTTCTCTAATAATAGGTACGATAGTACCTATTATTAGAGAAAGGTACGTGAGAGGCACGTGTATGTGAGATACATCTGCCTCCGGAATCTCTTAATAGATATATTAAGAGATTCCGGAGGCAGATGTATCTCACATGCACTTCATAATAAGTTATCTACCTTGTTTGTATGTACGTCAATCGATCAATTTAACCGAAACTTATTTATGATCAGTTTCCTCGCCTGTGTTCGTATAAAGTTCAGCCTGTTTAAATAGCCGACAAAATAATACTGATATACGAAGCACAAATTAAACTAAAAATTTAATGTAAAACGTTTTAGCCTTATTTATATATTATTATTAACTGTACTACTAGGTTCCTTCCTCTGAGAAAAATAAACAACATTCTCGTACAAAGCTGATCACGTGCATGTTCCTAAATGATTGAAACACGATGTAAAAGAAAAAGGATTCTACCTTTAAATAAATAAGGCTTTCAATTCTTTAAAGTTTGTTTCACATGCCCATATTAAATCCAAGACAATGAATATATTTCATTCAAGCTTTCACAATGTTTATCTAACGTGTTATTGTTACAAGTTTTGCATACTCAGAAAACGCTTATACAAATATAAATATCATGTTTGGAATTTGTATAAAATACGAAGAATATAAGAAGTAACACATTTGATAACGAAAACTGAAGAGGTCCTCGATATTTGCGCTTCTTAAATTATGTAGACTTAGGATCGGTGTTTGTCAAAGTACTTTCAGACATGTATATCTACTAATTAATTTTAGTATGGAAAATGGTATAGACCTGGCTTTCCATGTCAAGAGTTTGTTATCAGGTCTACATCAAGGGCTGACAATGAAGCCCTATACCCTAGCCTAGCTAATCTGATGATTGAACAAAGGCATGGCTACAAGATACGAACTATGTAGGGATTTTGACACTTTGCCTAACAACAGAATTGATAATAGTTCAAGACGAGATTATAAAGGGTCAATATTGTAAAGGAGCTTACTTGGTGAGGAAGTTGGATTGGAATTTACTATCAACATATTATAATACGTAGGTATATTCAATCAGAAATAGACATTTCAAATCAATTCTTTAAAAGCATAGCACAAGAAATAAACGCACACCCAACTAACATTGATGATGATGAGACGATGACCTGTTCTATAGTACCTATCGTTGACGAATATTTTTTTAATAAAAAATCATGGAATTGACAAATACTTTTTTTTAAGAAAAATACGATGAGGAATCTATAAGATAATTTGGCGCACAAAGTGTTGTTTAATAAAGAGGCGGAATAAAGTTTAATTAAAATTAAAAGTAAGTATAGCGTTAACAATTATTGCGTTTAAGCGTTTTGTACCAGCAAATAGAAATTTACATAATAAAACAATGTTACTTATCGTACCGCTGAAACCGTCTGAAATATCTGTTTACTCATTCTAGTCGAGAAAATGTGTTGAGAAAGTTCATTGCACTCTATAGTATTTCCTTTGAACATGCAATGGCATTAACCTACCTGAATGCAACCAGGTTTTGCAAATTTCTTATACCGAATACTGCAGGATATATCCTTCTATATAAGTGTAGAATATCAAGGCTATATGATATTGTTTGAATTGAATATTACTTTATAAATACCATAAGAAGGAATTGTTACATAAAATGATTATCACGAGAATCCATTACAATGCATTAATCTAAGGATAATCCTATAAAGAATAATAACCTATAAAGTAAAATCCAGAAAGTTTACAATTTAAATGTAAAGAAAACCGCAAAAAGGAGATCACAGTAATAAATCACAAGAAGGAATATTTTTCTCGCTTTTGCAACATTTTTAATTGCTACTTCGTTTCTATTGGTCAATTATTATTAAGCCTATAAACCCTCCGATCTCCGTATAAATATCCAACACAAAAATAAGTTTTCGATTAGAATAATTCGTTTCTGATATTAGCGCGTTCAATCAAACAAATTCTTCAGCTGAAATGATTTAGTTTCAAGATTAATTGCAAATCAGTTTAAACAATATCCATTAGTGTTTGACCCTCTTTAAGTATAGGTAATACATTGTTTAGGCAATCAATCAAGCAATTTTAGCGGAAGCACGCACCACTAATTTGTCACATGTATTGACCTTGTTATGTCAATGTTTGGGAGTGCCTTGGAGACCTTATAATTAGGTAAGGAGCTACCTAAGGGAGCTACAATATGTAGGTAGGTATCTTGAGATATTGTATTAACGTAGTATATAACAAGTTTTATTCCTGAAAGGGCTAAACATGTAATTTACTTTGCAAGGAATAAAAATCCTGGAAAGCAGGGCGGCTACGTTTTAAATGAATTGAAAATGTTGCAGTTCATAGTAATAATAGTTTACTGAATATGTGATTTTAAAGACGCAGTATCAGAACTTAACATTTATATAAGTATATATATATGTATATAAACTATTTTACTGTTATATATTTAACACATTAAATATATACCTTTAGTAATTGAGTAGACACGGAATTGTATTTCCGCTAGGAATATATATTAGGTATGCATCACTTATTCTAATATGTAATGATTTGGAGTATAAAAGCTTATAATATGTTCTATATATACTATACAGATAAAAATACATAATATTATCGTCAAAACAATATTTCATTTTAATTGCGATTTCATGCCAATTTATGACGAATGTTCTCTTTGACATTAATTTGTTAGTGTAGGCCGTGTAGGCGTTACCGCTAATTTGCGTGACAACTAATGTATAGGTAATTAATAAAAATTTAAAAGTAATTAATTGCTTATATTATACTGATTTTTCAACTGAATTATACAATTTGTCAACTAATTTTATACAATTGTCAACCAATAAAGTTATTTTTATTTATTTAAAAATATGAATTGCGAGGATAGTTTTGTGGGGAAAATGACAAGGGTCTTTTTTAATATGAAATAGATGGTTCTTCATTCTGTTTGTCTCCATTGACTGTCGAAACTAGGCTCTAATCTTATGCGTCACTTTTCGAGTGTGATAGTTTCTTTCTAAAGCTTTCGAATATTGAATGGATTTATTTGCTGTAAATTCATCAGTATATTTTACCTAGAAAGATTTCAAGTACTGCAGAGCAGAAAATATATACGTCTTAACATAAGGAAGTCGAAATATCATAAAACTAAAATATTACTTTTCGGCAATATGTTTTGGAGACGTCGTTATGTCGTACATCAAGTGTTGAACGAGAACGTTTCGTTCCTGAAAATTGAAACTAACACATTTATCATATTTTTGAAAGTCAATTTACGAAACAAGCATATGATTTAAATTTAATCTGATGTTGTTTATTCTGCTGGTAGATTAATTTAAATGCTACCAGTTTTTTTCTAAATTATTTGAATTCTAACACGTACTTTTTTAATAACTAGAAGATAAACATACCTACATATTATCGATTTAGTTTCAAAACTCATAATTTACCCTTTCTCTTTCTCCATACAAAACAAACAAAATGCAGCGCAAAATTAAAAATCCTTTTAATTTGCTATTCTGTTCATGTCACTCAGCTGTTATTAAGAAAGTCATTTTTTTTATGTTTAAATCATTTTTAAGTACGCTCAGCTCTTATTGCACAGATTTAATCTTGGTATTCTGAACTGTAGAAAGATATTCTAGGAATCCTAATCCAATCTTGTTACAGGTTTAGGTGAACAAACCCAGCATTCCCGTTCGTTTTTCAAGGCAATGAAGTTTTCGTGAGAAAATTCTCTGAGAAAAAACAATTCTTAATACTTACAACCTTTTACGTGTAGTTATTGTTTTCTTAGGAATTCTTGGAAGAATTAATGTGGTTATGAAATTATGCGAGAATTGCTGCGGTTAAATATAACTGCCTCACTACTTAGTGTCTTAATGCTATTAATGAAAATGTATTCTCTTACTGCTTAGATCATTAATCTTACTGGAATATTAAAATATGTGTTTCACGTTCATTTTAATTTCTAGACATGGAAATATTTTATGCCATATTCAAATGAATTTAACTATGGAATTTAATGAAGTTCAGTACACAATATAAACTATCTTATTTCTATTACCCAATTGTTTTTTTTTTGTAATTTTCTAGTTTAAGGCGATACGATACTCGTTAAAATATACTCGCATCAATTTTTTTTAAGATACAACAACAAAAATAAATTTTGATCAAAATACAAGTAGATAGATGTAATATAAATCAGAGTATAGAAATATCTAAAATGAAACTGGATCTATTAAGTTTTTTAAGTAATGATTAACTATCTCTGTTGTTGTTATTTTTTTATAGACTTTTACATCTGTATGAGAATGAATGAAATGTATCTTACCTATTTGTCGTTTCGCTCGTCCCCTTCTGGATCTGTAACGTTTTGCAACCAGTGTTCGGCTTCCTCTCATCCAGTCTTTGTTTTCTGTAAAAAAAAAATGTATCAAATAATAAATCAAGATATCTTAGACTAAAAAAGATCGTCATTAGTATTTTAACGTATGGCTTATTTATATAATTTGTATATTAATTGACTTTGGAGGATATTACGTGCTAAGCTGCTCCTTTTTTAAGTCGGTTAAAAAGTAAGCGAGAGTAAGGGAGAAGAGTATTTGATCGACGTAAAAATTAACAACTCAAACTGAAAACATGAAACTTATGAGTTGATAAAAAAAGGCCTATAAGTAATTCAGGATGTTACGATCACCTGATCGTAAGAGGATTGATACTTATGCCTCGTAGAAGTAATAATGTAGAAGATATATTATCTTTACCCGAGAACATTTTGCCAAAAGTATCAGCGTATGTTAAAAATGTACGAAAAATAGAGATGAATATTAGATGAAGACGTGAATATGCTGTTGAGGTGTCAAGGTCCCCTAAAAGATATTTGTGTTTTTCAGACAAATTTTTCCTGATAAATCTTGCATTGAAATATGCAGTTGTACCTACCTCCGATGTGATTATAAAAATGGTGCTATTTATTAAGGTAAAAAATATAATTTTATTGTTAGAAGTGATAAAAAAACTTGTCAAAATTTATTACGTGATAGCCTAGATCAGCCTAGATAGATAAATAACCAATGACTCTATTATACTAGTAGACGCGGCATACGCCAACATCATTGCACTAAAAAACAGCGTAATTAATACATACCTACTTACTAACGCATTATCACCAATACAGTTGTTCTCTCTTTCACTCTCACGCACGAGACATAATACATGTCTCACTCATGTACTTCGTAATAACAACTGCCGATTAAAATATAAAAAGAACGTCCAGCCACGACGCTGAATGGTGCGTGACTAAGTGAAACTCGGGCACTTAGCTGAGTTTTTTCTTGCCAAAATAGAGAGCGGGTAACGTATCTAGCTTTTTTATATATCATAGTAAATAACTTTTTAATAATCTGTTGTAGAATAATTGAATAATTGTTTATTCTATTTTCAAAAAGTGTCTATACTAAAAAATAAACATACAATTTTCATTACAAATTAACGGAGGTAGCTGTGAAATTGGCGCTTCAACTAAGTATGTAAATGTATGGTTTGTCTACCCTCTTTTTTGTAAATTGAAAGTCTGTAATCTGCTTCATTGTCAGTCTTTCTGACAATCGATGAGAGCAGGTGTTTTTATTTTATAACTTTAATTGAAGGTCATATTTTCCACTTGTTGATAAAATCGTTGATATATTTAACGTCTTTGTTTACAATTTTTTTAATTTTTTTTTTTAATTTGTACTGGCAGATAAGATAAACATCCAGAAGTTGTGAAACAGTAAATATTCATAAATAAATAATATTCATAGATTATCTATTGGAAAGCCTACATATCCATTGGTGACAAAGGCCAAAGCCTGCTTCAACAGTTACCATTATAGCCTGTGGAATGGCGTGCATCATTCCGCAAACAACGGCAACGAACCGACCCAGAAATGGAAGGAAATTAAGGTAAGGTTAGGTTATACTCGGTGCCATATAGATGTTTGTTTTGATTATAATCACAGAGCATATAATCCTTTATATGTTCTGTGATTATAATTATATCGATGTGACACGACCGCGCTAGTAAAGCGCAGTTTGATTGGTTTGATATTTAAAATTAGTATGTTATTCAGTTGGATTCACTTCGTTTATAACAATTACATAATAATTATAATGTAAACAACACCAAATTCTGTTGTTGATAATTAAAATTGATATTATTTGTATTAATGCTTTTTTCTTACTTTATAAGTTGGCACAAATCTCATGTCTAGCATTAAAAACGTATAATTTTAGTAAACTTTATGTGTAATAAATAACAATTTATCAGATTTATGCAAGCAAATTCGCTCAAGCAGTGCTAAGATAAGGCCAGTAAGCCGGTATAATATACTGGGATAATTACATTCAGACGCATGTTCTGTATGGTCGTCGGTGGCAGGCTTCCTTGGTAATTGGGTTACTAACAGTCCTCGACTTGTGAGAATTGGAATTACATATCCTTTGTGAACGTAAGAAGTGAGAATTTGAGAATCTAAGAATAGAAAATTGGGGAACAAGTATTTTTTATAGTATTGCATGTTGACTTAATTGACTAAATTTCGAAGAGTTTAAATAATTTTCGAGTTGGGTAAAGAGATAGTGATGAAAATATGTAAATGTTTAAATAAGCTACTACTTAAAATTTAAATTGATCAAAATGACCACTTTAGGATTTATTTTTAACCGCAATCTATTCAGCTATTGTATAAAACAATAGGCATTCTCAGCAGCTAAAAAATATAGTTCAGTATTGTGCGTAAAAAAGTTCACATTGGGTTAATTGAAAATAGTACCAACCGAGCAAAAATATATAAAAACTAAACCCTAGACCAGCAAAGTAGGCTAGTTTTGCCAGGCCATAACACTTCACGATAATCAGAACAAATAAACGGAGCCATAAGTTTCAGGAGCTAGCAACGGAGCTAGGTTGTTTGAAATAATTTAACTTTGCGAAGTAGCTAATTGGTGTGTCTGTTCATCTTAATACCTACGGATGTTCACAAATTATTTAATTTGTAATAGAGTGTACACGTGTATTTACTATTTGATATGGTATGTTAAAACATTGTTTAATCGAGAGGGTACCAATACTCTTTATACTCGTTTGTTTATTTGTTCGTAAATGCAATGCTTAGGTAGTTGTTTGTAATAAAATGTAGATACAAATCAAATGAATGCTCAGTTGAGCATTGCCGCTTTTTCAGAATATTTTAAAACAACGCGTCTAGCATGATATATTATTGCAGTGTTTGACCTACTTAATTTGACTAAAAATACATGTATTTTTTTCAAAATACAATTGGTAAAAAATTAATAAAACATGCTTGTCTGAAATTAGTACGGTCTATTCATAAAATTGTCTTTAAAATTCGTTTCCATATTGAGGGTCTTTCCAAATTATAATATACACACCGGCACAATTAGCCGAACAGAAAAAAAAGTGAGACTATGAGATAATAACGCATATATTTGACGAAAATGTAATTAGACACAAACTAACAAATTGATTAACATCTTTTAACAACGACTTTGAAAAGTCTTCGTTATTTTTTATTGAAAAATAAAGAAATTTGAAATAAGTGAAATTTTTAGATGATTATGAACCATCACAAAAAATAAAAAAAGTAAGCATTAAATGATTTAACAATAAAATTAAAGCAAAATTAATAACGAGTGTTTCCCCCTCTTGCTCTGATTACGGTTTCCATTCGTCTGGGCATGCTACAGATTATGTTATCGATGATTTCTTGAGGCAACCGCTCCCACTCCTCAAGTAATGCGTTTCCAAGTTCATTCAGATTGTTGGGGGGTGGCATTCTGGATTTAACCCTTCTTTTTAGCAAGTCCCAGACATGCTATATTGGATTCATATTGGGGGAATTTGCTGGCCACTGCATCACCGGTATACCTACGTGGCTCAGATATGCCTGTACCGATTGTGCACTATGAGTACGAGCATTATCTTGCATTAGAATAAAGTCGTCACCAATAAATGGGGCAAATGGTACAACATGTTCTTCTAAAATGTCTCTGATGTATCGATCTGCTGTCATGGTCCCTCCTGTGACTATCACTAACTCCGTGCGAGCTCCCAAACATATCCCTCCCCAAACCATAATCGAGCCGCCACCATAAGCCACTGTGTGTTCAAAATTAGACTGTATGTGGCGTTCTCCTTTGCGTCTCCATATTCGCTGTCTCCCATCGATCTGTTTTAAAAGAACTCTGCACTCATCAGTAAAGAGAACCTGCTGCCATTCGTTCAAATCCCAGACGATGTTCTCGCACATCGGTTTCTGTTCCGCTAATTGTGCCGGTGTGTGTATTATATGCTTCGAAAATAACCACAGGCTTAGACATTGATTTTGAAATAGCTTGGTTATTTATTTAACTGTAGCTTCGTCTAATGATATACTATAAGAAGGACAACGTGTATTCAAGTATTATTATTTTCAGCCTTGTGTTTTGATAAATTGAATCGAAAATTAAAAACTCTTCACTAGTTATTTGGTAAATATAAAAATATGAAGTGTAATAATAAGACGGTATCTTCTTTCGATTCGTTGCTTATATTAGGTACTTACAAGTATAAATTTATTAAATGTTTTTTGATAAAAGGTATAATAATAACAATTTATTAATAGATACGTCGATTCATGAAGTTATATGAGATAACTTTTGTGGCCAAATGGTTTTCTGTAATTTCATTTTAAAACAATTTATTAAAATTAAAATATGTTATAAATCAAAGTTTATACATGAAATACAAAGAGAACCCTCGAAATTGTGCCAATTGGCACAGTATCTTCTTAAATATCTCCAACCCTTTCATATTTTAACTTTGCCTATCTTATGCAGCTTATATAACATTAAAGCCATACGTAATAAAGAAAAATAACTGTCCTATTTAAATTTTAAGCGTGGTTGAATTAATATTTTAATAAATAAATAAAATTAGGTATGTACTAGTTCTTACGAAATTTATCTCCATCACTTAGTTTATTTTAAAAATCTGTGTGATTAAATTATTCACGTAAAATTTTGTTACAGCATTAACCTTTGAAGAGCTTTCAAAATTAAATTGAATTAAAATCCTTATTGCAGAACCGTAAATACTAAGATTCTAAGTATACGACACTGCTTTAAAGATTCATATCACATGTAAACTCCGTCGACTTGTCTGACTTTCAAACTCGCGAGAAACAAACCGAAAAGTCGGTTTTAATTAAGAGATATATAAGAGATATATAGCACTTCTTAATTCACACCATTTAATTTATCCTACGTAAATAAAGTAGCAAATAACTTCGATCCTTTGATGAGACTATATCCAATAGGAAATATCTTTGATCTGTGATCAGAAGGGTCGTTGCTTTTTAGCGTAGGCGGCAGATAAAGGTCTTGTAACTCAGTTGGATAAAGTAATACCTCGTTGTTAAATGGAAACCGCAGTGGCTCAACTAGGTTCGTGACTAGAATTTCTCTCTAGGGTTAGCGCCCGTCAGACTTTGTTTTATAAACATTGCATCTTAGATTTATTTTGTAACGCCGAAAATAACGGGAAGCGTAAGGACTATTTAGGGGTTTAAATTGAATATATGAATTCATTGACCCAATGTATATACCAATAGTTGAGGCTTGAGTTTGCGGGTTTATGTTAGTTTTATTGACCATTCCCTTTTATTGATAGTTGGCAACCCTCACTTATTGCCTTTAAAGTGGTGTGTACTGTTTTTTCAATAGTTGAAAGGTTTTTAAAATATCATAAATCTCAGAATAAATCATAAAAAATTGAGTTATTTGGACATAAATAAACCTTATGTCCATTTTTACCAAATTTAAATGAATTATTGAGACTTTTCAGACAGATTTTAGCGCGATTTATTCTATTACTCGCAGTGAAGGAGAAAGTATTTTCTTAATGAAATTTAATAAGTTAATTAATGATCTTTCTTAACGGGAGATACTCTCAAAATAAATTACTGTAATGATGAAGTAACTTGTCACTTGTTATTACATTATGAAATAAAATACCATAGAAACAACATTTATAATATAACAACTATTTTAAAAGTAGAATATTTTCAATTCATCTGCATAGGATAATTAAAATCTTTTACATAATAAAGTTCTTTCTTACTTTACCTATTTTTTTTTTTGTTAAATACGTATTAAAATACGAAGCTTTTCCCTTTAAAAATTTCCACGTAATTTTTTCACAGCATGTCTTCATAGAACTAGTTAATAAAATAAAACCAAGTGTTACCTCTGGGCAGTGCTTTGTTTAATATTTTACTTTAGCTGTCCCACACCTGTGCAGAACGCAAAATGCTTACAATAACTGGGGACTTTAACTGCTACCCTCATTTATGTTTTGGAACTAGTTAGTTGTTTGTGTTATACAGTGGTGAGATTTTATCCTAATTAATGTTTAAGTTTAAATACTTTTAGGAGATGCAAAGTTGTAAAATTAGATATTTTGGTACAGTGCTTATAAGCATTATGATCTGAAGTCACGAAATTGCAATCATATTCAATGCTATTTGAAAATTCTCTACAGTAATTTATTGAAAAATATTTATCAAGGTTCAGAAAACTTTCAGTTCTCTAATACAGTACAAATTCTTCTATAATACTTATGTAAAATCGTATAGTATTTTCGCATTATCCACTCGATTCGCTCGTTGCACGTGCAGTTGATCGAAATTAGACTGGATGTTTTATTCTAATACCACCTGCGTTCTATTTCACGTATTGTAATTGAACAAATATCTGAAATTTGCACTATTTTGAAACTAATATTACCTTCATTTAACATTATTATGGTCATACTAGGAGGAAAATCTCTAAAAAACGGTTTTTAATACTTTTAATTTACGTGGTTTATTCGAGATAATACAATTTTTACGCGGGGTTCCTTTAAAGTCCCTAAAAGCCCATCCGTTTAAGTTGAAATTACTTGGACTGTAATTAGCCCGGTGAACATAGAGAATGTCTAAATCTGGACATTTTTGTAAAGCTCCACAAAACATTTCAAAGGCTGTCCGA
The DNA here is from genome assembly GCA_907164665.1 of Colias nastes. Lineage (NCBI taxonomy): Eukaryota > Metazoa > Arthropoda > Insecta > Lepidoptera > Pieridae > Colias > Colias nastes. The sequence goes on along the minus strand of CAJQZM010038458.1, from coordinate 17,102 downwards.
CGCTTTGTTAGCGTGGATAATTTACAGAGAGATATTCTACAAAAGACTTGACCAGATGAAAGTTTAAATACATAATATATTTGTGGTTAAAAAAAAGACGTGTGGCACTCGGGGACTGCCGCGGTAAAGCTATTGCATAGCATGCCTTCAAGCCACCTCCGAGCCCGTCGGAGTGGGGAGCGTGAGGTTTTTTCGTTACGGAATTTCTCGATTCGGTCCCCGCGCTCAAGGCCCGCGATAGAAGCTATGCAATAGCTTAATAAAAAATTGTATAAGATTTTTCGTTTTCTGAATGCATTTATAAATGGTTAAAATTATTCAATTCACTACTTCACATTACCTACTTGTATACGTAGTATATTATTATTAGTCTGTGACATTACTACACTAATTATATCACTTAGGTACCCATAATGTGAAGAAGTGAAATAACTGCATTATCTATTAATAAAACATAACTTGTGTAAAATTATGAAAAGGAAAATAAACCGACAGGATAGACAATGACTCCGCAGACAATGGAGTAAAGGAATATTTTAACGGTAGCGGCATTGTTTAAAAAAAATAAGCTGAGTAAATTCCTAACAAAATAAAGCAAGTAAAGCGAACTTGGTACAGCACAAAGTGACACACATCGAACAACGATAAGATCGAAGTTACATTTAAAGTTCTTTATTTCGTTTCGCATTGTTCTGAAAGCGCTAACTACGACTGAATTCAATAAATCCACATCGAAAATTTCCCAGTGATATTCTACGTTTCATATCTTCTAAAGAAAAAGGAATAACGTTTTTAAGTTTTTTATTTGGCTTGGTCTGCGTTGAAATCGGCCGCCGAGCCGAATTGCGGTCAAAACGACTTTATTACTTTTTTAACAAAATTCATTACTGTAGCTTGCCTCATTGTTTTCTACTATTGAAATAAAACAATGACATCTGTGTTATAAAATTGCAATGTGATAAAAAGTTTGTTTGATCGTATCCGAGATATGAGTATACTTGACCATATTATACAATAAAAATATAGAAATACGTATCATTATCGCTCATGATGGATTTATAATAACTATATTTGGTTTCATAAGCATAAATTATGCGTAGTTCTACCACTGATGACGTAAATATGGTGTGTTTAGATTACATTACCACAACATGATTTATGATTCCAACTAACCTATGTCAACAATTTTAATTATTCAGTACAAATAATATGATTTCAGATAAAGTAGTAGCATAACGTGATAGGTATATTGAGTGTAAATAAATTTCATTCATACGAACATTAATACAATTGTTGAGGATATATTTCAAGTAATATTTTCCAACCATTTTCTTGTTTGATTTACGGGAGTAGGGACATATACCTTTATTTTCCAACAAATTGTTATATGACGCATTTGCTATGTATAGAAAGTAAATCGCTCATTAAAAATTCTCTCTCGAATTCATAAATTACATTTACACGTCTCGAATTCTCTGCTCATGAATACGTCATAATTTCCCGAATTGTACTCGAATCGAGTGCTCATTATCCAGCGTAATGATTTTAGGATCACCTGCCCCTGTACCATGATATTTTAGCAGTATTATTACCAATATGGAAAATTGACAGCACTATATAGGTTTTCTAACGTCATCACTTTACCATACTGGAAATAATACTGCTAAAAGACATCATGGTAACACCCTGCCCTTGTACCATGATATTTAAAGCAGTATTATTTTCAGAATGGAAATATGACTATATAGGTAGCGTCATCACTTAATCTCAGTGGAAATAATACTGCTATAAGACATTATGGGTTTTGTTATGGTATAGAGTAGCAAACGAACAGACGTGTCACCTGGTGTTAAAAGAAATACACGATTCATAAGTATATCCTTTGGGAAGTGAATGTGTTAAATAGTAACCTGGTATTTCATTTATTCGCTGAAAATTCACGTGAGCTGAGCTCGCGTAACAAATTACAAGTTAAGCGTTCGTGGCAGATCCTGTTGTGGAATTATGCGAGGATCATGTTCATGTGAGACGAGATTTCATGCATCACAATTTAATTCGTGAGTACTCACGTGTGCGCGAAGTTAACTGTCTAGAACGCATTCAGGAATTGAATAGGGTTAATATTTAATTTACAATAGCTTATCAGATAAAGCTTATATTGTTATGGAAGAGAAGCGCCTTCTAACACAAGTGAAATTTATCACTTAAATGAAGGTACTTATCTCCAACCCAAGATGAAAACTTGTTTAAAAGAAATAAACAATTTTTATTTTTATGATAGTTTAATATTAGAAATAGAACTTTAAATTTTCATATCAATAGATAGGTCACCGTAAAAGAATATACCTAATAGGAGATCCCATATTCTGTCTGGATCTTCTTTAAGATTGTATTTTTATAAACATTCCAACATGATAATTTGTAGTCCTTCTGACTTCGTTATTGAAGATTTCGTCCACGGTAGATAAGTTACAAGTCCATATATTTTTTATACAGAACTAGGTACGTTTAAACGGTGGATATTTTACGTTGGCATTACATTTAAAGTGGGGTCCTATCAATAACGGTCCCTTTACGAAGAGACAATATGCTCGAAAAATATGCTTATTCCGTTTTTCTTCTTTATCAATATCAAAGATAAGAGTTTACTTTGGGATAATGGCGAACGAGAAGTTATACTAAAAATGTCGATTATCAACTTATTTTTTATGGCAATAGAGTCGTATTTATTTTGCTATATTAGTATAATGTTATGGTACCTAATATATTCAATGTAAATAATGAGTTAGCTTGTTACTCACAACAGTGAAACCTATCGTGGAGGCGGTGTTACTATAATCTTGTTATAACTCAGTTTAAAATAAATAATACATATTTTTTAAAGACAAAGTGTCAACAAAACAGAATCCATACTTAATATTATAAATGCGAAAGTAACTCTGTCTGTCTGTCTGTTACTCAATCACGCCTAAACTATCTACTGAACCAATTTTCATGAAATTTGGTATGGAGATATTTTGATACCCGAGAAAGGACATAGGCTACTTTTTATCCCGGGAAAATGACGCAATCCCGGAAATCCCACGGGAACGGGAACTATGCGGGTTTTTCTTTGTCTGCGCGGGCGAAGCCGCGGGCGGAAACCTAGTATAAAATAAAATGTTTTCTTTTACATTATAGCTTCTTCTTATTATTATTCCTATTCACAATTTTGTTCTTAAAATATACAACCAGACGTTAATTATTTAATATAAAACAGTTACGCAGATTTATCCTTCATGTCTTGAAATAGAAGAAGCAGAAGCATCAAACTATTATTAGACTTCAAACGCATCCAACACCCAAACAAATCAATCAATTACAAAATCTTTGTGAAATGTACCTATTGCGTGTTAAGAAGACTACAAACATGTTAAAATGTTAGGGGCTTATCATTTGTTCGAATATTATTGGCTTTTTTAATGTTCACTATATATTTCATATTAATTAATGTTATGTAGGAGCAAAAGCTAAATATTAAGGTGAGGTAAAAAAATCTTCAGCAAATGTCTTGTGCACTAGGAATACACGTTTTTAAGGTTACATACTTGTTCAATATAATAGTAATCAGTAATCACTGTAATAATCACGTGACGAAATCAAGTATTTCAATAATACACGAATATTTAACCAAGGGCGGGAAATCTTAACAACGCTTTTCAAGAAATATATTAATACATATCTGTGGTATTTGGTACGTACCACTTAAGTGCAAAATGGTGATTTTTGAGTATGAGCGTTTGAAAGTTTTCACGGTTGCTACCCTGTTGCTACAGATCGGAATAAACTCTTGAGTAAAACAAATTTATGATATTTAAATGTCTATTATGTTCAAGTTTTGAACACTTACAAAAAAAATAAAAAAAATATTCTAGTTCAAGAGTAATTGTTACTTAACATGTTTGTACCAAAAGAAAAAAATGTGAAAATGATGTGAAAATGTCTAAAACGTGTGTACTTAAGTGGATTAGAGCATATTTATTTGTACTCTTAATTAGTATTTATTCCTATTTTTACCTTAATTGAAAGGATTTTTCATTTTTTTTTTTCGACGGAGACATAAACAGACATTAAAAAACAAATATTATGGGGAAACGTCTTCCATACAAATAGATTTAACCATATATAAAAACAAAAACGAATAGGAGTGTGATTTGCCACAAATAAGTACTCATAAAAAAGCCAGGAAATATTGTGATTTTCGTGCAATATGCAATTCTCTGATACTCTCTCTACAAAGTAAAATCCTAAAAGTAGTGTGTGTGTGTGTGTGGTTCAGAAGTCACGGTAGTTCGCTTGCCTGCCGTGCTAGATGCTGCGGGATCGATCCCATCAACCGACATGTACCAATGTGTCTTTTTCGGATGCATAAGTAGATTCTCTAATAACCAGAGATACATCTTCTATAACAAGAAAACATCATCATTTCTAATAACAGGAAAACATCGTGATGGCAACCGGGATTTTGGTCTGAAATCACCAACCAGCAGTGAGCAAGCGTGGTGATTACTGCTCATGCCTTCTCCTTGTGAGAAGATGCCCTCACCCTGCAAATAGTTACGAGCTGGATCAAGTCAAATAAAATTTGTTTGTAAAACGTACCACTACAACATTCATTCATAGTCGTCATCACTGTCACTGAAAGTCATAAGATTGTTTCTAGTCGGACCATGAGACAATGATTTGAAATAATCATCATAAATTGGATCACTTATTGGCAGGAGATCTAAGAGATCTTTGAATTTCAGAGCATCGATATTGATAGGCTCATTAGAGGCCAATGGCAAAGCCACTTCGGAGACTTCTCTCTTTTCTCAGTTCTCTTAAACCAGAAATACAGAAACTCTTCATTTTCACTCAAAGAGTATTTAAAATCTACGTGCTGTTTCTTTTTTGAATGAATCTTTCAATATCTGCTTAACAGGCAAGATATTATACCGTTTTTGACCTGGACAACACTGAATATAAAATAAGCTACTCTACTTCTTCTGCCAAACCGTAAATAAAATGCCATAAGCATGATGCGATTTCATCCGCACCTCTTTGAGCTATTCCTTCATACATAACATAATGGAATGTTCGTTTAGTAGTAACTTTGCGGATTTTTAAATTAAAAGTCCAAAGTTTCTTTTATAAAAGGCTACAGATGCAGTTAAATTTGGAATCTGTAAACAAACAGCTTTTATCTTTTAGTTTCATAGTGAAATGTTGCCTTATGCTCCGATTTTTCTAAATCTATTCTAATCTGACACGAAAGAATGAATTTGAAGAGACAAAGAATCAAACCTTGTGCATGTAGGTATCGTTATTTGGCTTTTTAAACGTTTACCGATTGGTAAACGTTTCTGAACACACTAAGTCTAAGAGATCTTGCATCACATGCATGTTTCTTTATAGATAATAGGCTTCAGACCTAATGTCTGAAGATTTAAATTATGTGCCAAATAACGTTATATTTAAGTAAGGGAGAAGACCTGTTAAGTTCACAAATAATTTAATTTGATTTGGTACAAATAAGTTATGTGATGATAATAATTATTCAAGTTTGGTCTAATTATGTTAAGTGCTCTTACGTTGTAAATGGCCGTTCGTTGATTGAGTATTCGTTTTACAAGTCTATGTTAAGTTATATTAATATATTTGTATCAAATAAAAATATTTTTTTTTTGTACTTAAGGGGTTTTGATACAACCTATTTAAGGTATTTCTACTATCAGTAGGCTTATGTGACATAGACCAAACGAAAGAGGACGTTTTTATCAGTATAGATGGCCAGAAAACAAAAAATGGCCATTTTTGCACTTACGAGGTATATACCAAACACCACAGATATGTACTGTGCCCACAGCTAGCTCTTAATTATAAATTTACGCGATATTTGGATTCGCATTCATAATCAGTCTGCTAAATGTCCTATCCTTTTATATTACCTAACAATATAAATAAATAAATAAATAAAATCATCTTTATTTGGTTTACTACAATGTATCCTTAGTAGGTTGTTTGTCAAACGCAATAGAGAGATTTATCAAAAAACCTTCAGTTCCCGCTCTTTCTATTTAGTTTCTAAAATATAAAATAGGCGCAACGAATACAATTTCACCTTACATTCCTGGAGTTTCTCAAATAACTCGCAAACGGTTAGACCGCACTCGAAACAACGACCCTTCACTTGTTATAGAAGGCTGTTAATTTAGCCTTTTGACGAAGGTTTTCATTATGAGATTCCGTGGCCGGCTTAGAATCCGCGGCATCTTGCTGCGTGTAAGCGTCCTTCGGTAAACGAGGGAATTTCTTTTGTTGAAGCTTTATATTATATTCCTGTATGCACGTTCCTCTGACGTGAACACATATTTTCATTTCCGTAAACATCTGTAGTCTGTCGGTTCCATTTTGAGATAAATATACCTGAACACAGTATAGCTGGAGTTTTTATGAATGAGTTTAATCCAGTCTTTTTCTAGAAGTAAAGGTTCAATAGTTAATTTATGCTTTTGAATGTTTACTTTTCAATTAGCACTATTTTAAATGCGAAAATAGTTATCACATTTCTTTCGCATAATAAATGTACGTGAAATAAATACCTAATATGCGTTAATGTTGTGTTTATCCTAAAATAAAATAAAATATGAATATTGAATAATAATACTTATTTATAAATCATCTGGTTTCACAACACAGTTCTAAAGTGGATGTATATTTATTATCTATTATTCGATTGGAATTTATAGTTCTTTTGAAGTCATTGTGAAGCTGTAAAGACCACTGTGCGGTTTTAGAAGACTCATCGCACACAATAATGTTACGATTAAAACCTAGATCTTAGGTAATAAAAGATTTCATTTGAAAGTCTTCACAAGAGAAGCATTTTCTGAAGACATAAAAATTTATATAAAATGACAAATGTTGTTTATTAGTTCTTAGACACTTAGACACGTATTTTATTGAAATAAAACGTATTATAAAAATATTTATATAGTACTAGTATACTACTATATATATATTATATTATAAACCCAGATAATATTATATTATCTGGGTTTATAATGATAATTTGTTAACACATTGAACTTTGAAATTAAAGGTGATTTATAGATTTTTATTGAAATGTACAAAAAAATGGTATTATTTACACGTCCTTAACATATTTTTAACTAATTTTAAAATGTCATAAAATCTGAATATTTCCTTATAAGTTTAATTTACGATAAAATTAACTGTCGCGTATACCATGCAAGAGCGTTATTACCACAGTTGACAGATATATACTACGTACATACAGTTAGGAAACTAAGCCCCTGCGATGAAATTATGACATAAGCACTATTATAGCTATAGGGCTGTTACCTTTTTGATATTTAACCGACTTCAAAAATAAAGGAGGAGGTTATCAATTCGGCCTGTATATTTCCTGTTTGCTTTTTTTTCACAGTTGATTTTGTGGTAATTTTGAGATAAAAACCCGTTAAAATAAAAAAATGGTGTAGCCTAAATATGAATTTACAAGAAGAAACAATCCGAATTAATACACCTTGGTAAATACGTTTTTATCAGTGCTATATTTCGAAAGTTTGTTTTGTTATGGACGCCAAAGGCTTTTTAATGTACCTAAATTATTTATAACTAGCTTTCCACCCGCAGCTTCGCCCGCGCAGTCAAAGAAAAACCCGCATAGTTCCCGTTCCCGTGGGATTTCCGGGATAAAACCTATCCTATTTCCCGGGGTAAAAAGTAGCCTATGTCCTTTCTCGGGTATCAAAATATCTATATACCAAATTTCATGCAAATTGGTTCAGTAGTTAAGGCGTGATTGAGTAACAGACAGACAGACAGAGTTACTTTCGCATAATATTAGTATGGATGCTTGATATTTGTATTATACATATATTCAATAATTCTTTTAAACCAGAATTTACAATACTTGTATGTAGGTATACCTACTAAATTATTTTTAAAACGATAAATTAAATTAAATTAAAAAACACAAAATATGCAAAAATAAATTAAAATTATTATTATACGAGCATAGAACCTCCACCTTTTTGTTTTAGGATGAAAAAGAAAATAGTTTGACAGGCTTAGTGCTTGACAAAGTGGTAAAGTCACGTATCGATAAAAATACAATAATTATAATATCTATCTTTTTCTTCCCTAATATTTACGTAATTATGCACATAAATTTAAACAAGATTTTTTTAAGGTTTCCATTTTTTTAGATTTTTGTGCTCTTCTAGATTGCGTAAAAAATAGATGCGATCTTTAAACAGACTGGACTCCTAATAGTGACTATTTGTAGCTATCATTTTGGTGGAAATATGTCAACATAATTTAAAACTCATGCTGCCATATCTATAGAAATTAAAAAATAGTCTCTTTTTAACTTGTAGTCAGATACGGTATTTACAAATATATTTATTGAAAGGGCTACAAACTGAAACAATCGATATTTATTTAATGTGAATTGACATCACTTTAAACTTTTTTCTATACTATGTATCTTTGTCATTCAAAATCTGTGGATGTGTCACCCGCTACTATCGATCCCCCTCAATACCCTCGTAAACACGCTTGATGGGGGGGGGAGCCATTTCGAACATTTTGTATGAAGTTTCCTTACTGTATGTATCTGTATATTGTGTTATTACTATATGCCAACGTTATCGTCCATATAATTTAGTTAACATGACATAATAGCGGAGGTTAATTTCGAATAAACTTTACACTTATGCAATTAATTCTTATGATAAAACAATACATGCACGTATAATATATTAAAAAGATTTTACATTAGAAAGATATTAGAATATCCATCCTCATTTTACCCATACGTAAAATTTCAAATTGTCAAGTACGTACTTACTATTTACGTGTAGTAAGTTGTCAATACAAAAAGCTCAAGATTTTTTTAAAATAATAATTGCTTCATTTCTCGAAAAAGAAAGCGTTAACACGATACCAATCACACTGGCTAATAAATGGTTTTGAAATGAATAGTAATATCTAAACACGCTGTGTATAAATACTAAATAGACAGGAACTAAATGCATAAAACGTAGTGTTGCCCAAATGCAAGAACAAGACGAGACTTAGCCAGTCTTGGTCTTGGTCTTGCGCCAATACACCTGGTCTTGGTCTTGGTCTTGGTCTTGCGCTCCCAGTCTTGGTCTTGGTCTTGGTCTTGCAGCAAGAGTCTTGCAAGTCTTGCAATTACCTATTAGTCTATTACTATTTATTAAAGTTTACTTTAAATCTTAGAAAAACGTATTAGAATTGGAACATTGTGAGCTTGAATTAACATAGCCATAGTAAAGATCAAGCAGATTAATAAATAACTGAAGATTTGATAAGAAATTCGAAAAATCAACTGACCTATATGTCGTTTTCCATGGAAGTAACTGTTTCTTAATAAATATTTATGATTTATAAGCTTACATTTGCTAAAACATGTAAAAAAAACAAATTAATTACAATTATAATATATACTTACTAGAATGAATTAATATGACATCTACTACCTAATACCTATCCTTACCATTTTATCCTAATCATAATACTACTTGCGTGATCAGTATAATGTATTCATTTTCATTCTAAGCACTCTGAAACTTATTTATTCTTTGGAACACCTGTAGGTACTCTTAAAAAAATTCGAAATTATTTTGCATGAGTAGGTATACCTACGCCCTATGGCGGCAATCAAATAGTGTCAAATGTTATGATTTCGGCGTGGCGGCAACGATTGTTTTAGATTTCAAAAGAAGCCGCCGGCGCGTGTATCATAACCATGTACCTACTTCCGAAAAGCGGCAAATTTCTTTGAGAAGTAAGTACAAAACCTTTGATGCCGTATTATCAAAGTGCCGATGGTTAAAACATAACTATGCATGCACTCAGTTTGATTTTATTAGATATTTTTTTATTCGCTATGTTTATGGTATTAGTCGTAATGCGCATAGGTCCAGTTTTTCATATTCTTTGATACAGTTTTTTGCGTCTCATAGAACTCCTAAGCGTACCTACCTACACCGAACTGTTACACCTAACTACTCAGTGAAATAGCGCTAAGTCCTAGCTGCAAGACGCAAGAGTCTTGCAGGCTATGTCTTGTTCTTGCTCAAGTCTTGCACGGTCAGTCTTGGTCTTGGTCTTGCTAAAAATACGCGGTCTTGTTCTTGGTCTTGGTCTTGCAAAAACGCAAGAAGTCTTGTTCTTGCGTGCAAGACTGCAAGACCAAGACTGAATTTGGGCAACACTAATAAAACGTGTATTTGATAAAACGACATATTAAATAATGATATACATGTAACTTTCATTTAAACCTGTCACAAGCGAACATCAAATAAACAGACAGCAAAATCAATGGTTCCGAACGAAGGCTTATCGATCGATTTGAATAAAATATTTGTTCGGTGTACCTACTGATTTGTACACACTACACATAGAACATGTGCGATCAATCTTTTATTTTAACTTTTGCTCATTTTAATTTTACGTTTGATATATTTTCAGTGAGCCGAAAACGATGGTGTAACATAAATTGCTGTATTTAGATTTTATGGGTGACAAAAAAAATCATATTACAATATGTAAATTTATCAAAATGAGGTTCCCTTATTCTTGCAAAAATGAAAGTATTTTAAGGATTAATTACAAAATCTTGTGAATCAGATAATGATTGGTAAGATTTCTATATATACTATATTTTAATTCAAGTTGTGTATAGGTATTAAAAAAATATTGCAAACATAAAAGTCCCAAGTGTCCATTATAGATTGTTCTTTAGCAGTTCCATGATTATTATTAATGATATGTCACAGCACGCGCAATACTTAATATTTGAAGTGTTATCAAAGACCCATATCTAATTTAATAATGAACAACTTTATCGGAGCATAAATTATTTATTTAGGAAAAGAAATACCATATTTAAAAATCATGCCCTAGAAAACTTTCTGGCTAATATAAACTTTATCTATAAATTAAATAGAACAACAAGTCGAGCAATTAATATTGCTAGTTCTTAATAAAAATACACAGGTCATGTACCTAGTTCTAGAAACTTAAGTACTTATATAGGAAACACAATTTTAAGGATTGAAACATTTTGAGAGTTCCGATGTATTAAAAGCATTCAAAAGAGTGAATAGAAATACTTAGTGTTAGGTTTTCCGTGAAATTTCTCTTTTAATTAAAAGTTAATTATTAACATTAAAAGAAAAATAAGACGTTCATTCAAAAAAATGTTCAGTTAACAATCGGGTAATACCCATATACCTATTGTAGCATTTTTTGTAAGTACAAAATTTGGAAACCGTCATCTATTGACCTTATTCATGTTTTTAAATAAGGGATTAGTTACTGAAATTATTATTAATGAGCTCTCTCATTAAATTTGCATTAACAGATAGGTACATTATCTTTTGCTTCGTGGATAAAACCTTACCTTTTCATAACCTTTGTGAAAGAACGACCCTCAAAGAAAAATTTAGTAACGGTACAAATTCTGAGGATTTTTGTGTCATAATAATTCAGGTATTATAGAACTTCAAGGAATTTAAGGTTGCGTGGGATTATTTAGCAACTGTTACAAAAATTAATCAACCCTGATGTTAGCGACAGAACGACTTCTTTATAGCGCGGAATCTAAGCCAAGCTTAAAATATTTCTGCAGAATATTTCTTTACGAAATTTTAAATAAGAAACTAGATGCGCTCCGCGGTTTCACCCGCGTGTCTCCGCTCCTGTTGGTCTTAGCTTGATGATATATAGGCTATAGCCTTCCTCTGTGAATGGGCTATCTAACACCCAAAGAATTTTTCAAATCGGACCAGTAGTTCCTGAGATAAGCGCGTTCAAACAAACAGACAAACTCTTCAGCTTTGTAATGTTAAGTATAGATAAATCAAAACTTTTTATAAACGAAGGAATAAATTGATAAAATAACGTAAGCTGTTACATATCATCATATATGTCATAAGATATGTTCAAAGCTTCCACAAATGACGTAAGTGAATATGTACTAATACAGGATGTTGAAAAGTTTTATTCCTAAACTCTTGTAACAGATTAAACTTACGACGAAGTTAGTTTTTTCTCGTTCAAAATAAAGAGGGATTACTAGTTATCTTACAAACTTTTTCAATGTAATAAAACTTGTACTGGGTCACCACCCAGTACAAGTTAAATAAAATCTTGATCACCATCAAGATTTTATTTAAGTTAAATGATAATATAAAAAATGCTAGTTAGAACTAAAAGATACAATTAAATCTAATTTACAGTAAAATTGATAAAAAGGCCGAGCGTTCTTTTGGAAATTATTCATAAAAAGACTGCACAAACAATATTTTTAATAATTGCTTGCATGTATTACAACCCTTTTATTTTGTGCCTTCAGATACCTAGATACTTCATTTTTCTTTTTATAATATAACTTTTCAGTTACTTATTCCTTACAATAATTGTTAGTCATACTGGTCTAAAACAAATCCATTACACAAGCAATTTAGAACATTTAAAATTCAGTCAATACACATTTGAGACATTACCACACATATATCCTACGTTACAAAGGTCATCGCGTGACTAGAAAAATCATTTCAGTCGATACATCCATACTTTTGGGCATTCTCGTAATTAAGGATCGAATATTCCAAAGCACATGGTTTAATATTTAAGTACACGTAGTGAAAAGTTTTAATTGAGTTACGTACGTATTTGATATGTATTTATAAACTGTAGTTATTGAGCTCGAACTTTATTTATTGGTTTCTAGGTGTACAATAATTATCATGTTGTATCTTATATTTAGTTGATGTCTTGATTATTGGATAAAATTGAATATATAAATTTACATATTACTGGGAAGTCCTTATACGAATAACATACACATCGTGTGGATATGTGTTTCAATCATTGAGATATAAATATGGAGACGACACCGCCTACATCACTTATGTTCCGCTCAACATACGCCATATGGCGTAACTGCACGCTCATTTTTTATTTGTTTTAAAGTGAAACGCATCAAATATACATAATAAATCACGAAGGCGTGTGTTACGATATTGCACAAATAATACAAATAATACGGAAAAGTGCAAAGGAATAACTTTCATCGGTAAGTACCTAACTAGATAATAATTTTTAAAACTTAGTTAGAGCAAAAAAATGGCGTACAGATTTTGTTCGTGGTGTCTCCTCCATACGTAGTAATATTATCTCAATGGTTTCAATATAACCTATTGAATACCATTGTTAAATATTTTATGAAATTGCGGCGGTACACGCAAGCAAATAATATATACAAAATATTAAATACACTTAGATCCACGAGTACATAAATTACCTACAATAAGTAATACAAATTACCTTTTTGATTTCGTTCATTTTCAATTTCCGTCTTGAATAAATTTATGAACTCGACACTCATTTTACAAAATAATAAATAACTTCTAAAACAACTAACTTTATATCCAACTCTTTATATCCATGTACAATGCCACATTCTTAATTTTTAAGTTTGGAATGTGATAAAAAAAGAAACAACTGAACGTTCGAAAATTGAAAAGTTATAATGTGAAGAGTTTGTATTTCGTATTCTCTTTCGAGCGGAGCGGTTCCCGAACGCGACGCGCGGCTACGTCCATCTACGACGTAGCACTGGTTGGTTCACTCGACACCATCTTTGATATTATTTTGTGATGGCGCGACTTTTCGTTTTTCTTTTTTTTTTTTTCGCGGGTTTCTTTTATGCCAATGTTCGTTTTGACGTTTCTCTATGTCACTTTTTTACTACGACTTTTATGGAACCGGTATACCAAAAAATACAAATTAATAATTATAACTTGATTGTATAGAATGTTGTATTTTCATTTGTTTTAAAAGAAAATAATTTTCAAATTAAATAAATAATAATTTATTATAGTTTATTTTTTTACTTTTAAATAATAAAAAAAAAATACTAAAGTAAAAAAAAGAAAAAGGTTGAAAATTTGAAATACGTAATAGATATTATTCAAATAAATAGATGTAGAATTAACGAAGGTGAAATTTTTACATTTTTAAAATGTTTATCTAATTTAAGTGTTCAAAATTAGAAATAGTGAAAAAATTAAAATGTGTTAGAAAATTGTTTCCATACCTAGTGTAAAACCACAGTAAAACTGTCCATTTATTTTAAGTAAGTATTGTAATTGTTTTGTATTTATTTAGTAGTGTATTATGTTTTTGGTACAGAATATTTATAGTATTTGTGTACATTTCATTTATTTCTTTTATTTGAAATTGTGGCGAAATACACATGTATTGGCACAATACTTGAAATGTTTGTATTCACTCTTGTGTTAATTGAATGATATAGTCGAGCACTGTAAGAATATTATTTTACCCTTTTCGAATTTAATTTTCGTTATCCCTACGATCATTATCTTACGAATTATATAATTGCATACATTATGAATATAGTATTACATTACTATGTCCTTGATAGTCCAATTAAGTTGGTTAAAACTTAAAAGTATCGTGAATTAGTACCTAGAATAAGTGGGCTCTAAAAATCTCTTAAAGTAAAATATTACAAAAAAGAGCGTGTGTGCCGAGCACACGTGTCAGAAGTGAAACTACTTTGGCAAGATTCAGAGATACCAAAATTGTCGTAAGGTGCATTAGGGTAATTCCAGATGACGGGGAAAATGCAATAACGTTAAATTAATACGTAACTATTGATTGATTAAACAAATATGAATAATATTGTTATCAAACCCGTTTATTTTCATGCGATGCCTTCACGATAATCACAATAAAACGATGCTCTGAAGTGGTATTCACAATTTTCCGAATTATCCGCCATCCTCGAATGCACTATACTCCATGACGTGATGGTATTACCATGTCGCAACCTTGAAATTTTACTCTCAACGCGCCTAAAGAAGTTTCACTTCAAAACTTAATTTTAGATCAATTTCTTATCCCAATTAAGTGTCCATTGAAAGCACTTTATTTTAGTTATTTTCCTCACGTTTTAAATCGTATTATCGAAATGGAGATTGTGAATAATCCGAAAATGAGTTATAAAGTTCATTTCGAGCTTTAATAATTTGATTTCTTCGTAATAAACGAGTACCGTAATAAGTTTTAAAGTATCATTTTCCATTTGAATAAAATTAATGAATGAGATCAACTTTATTTCACAAAAAAAACTTCGCATCGTATCTAATTTCTTATTAAATAAAACTTAGACAATTAAAGCTGTCTCAAAATTTATCAGCAATTTAATCAAGGCAATTGAACATTATCTATTTATTTTTATTTGTAAGAAAAAAAATTGTCCTTATATTTTCACACCGATTAGACTTGATCAGCATAAATACATCTACAACTAATAAGTACTTTATAGATAAGGATAAGTACTGTAGTTAAACTCTGTTGATACCGTACTAAATAAATATAGTAACGACATCAGATATCATACAATACATAGTGATAAATCAAAGCAATAAATTTAACACAAACGTTACAGTAAAATCTATTCACAAATCAATTGCGTAAACCCAGATTTATCGATATTTATATTTACTTGTATTCGATACGAGAGGTTATTGACCCGAAATGGCATACATACCGTTAAAACCATACAAGATAAACCGTTCCGTTCGTAACTAAATATTATATCTTAATCTATATAAATCTCGTGTCACAATGTTTGTCCTCAATGGACTCCTAAACCACTTAACCGATTATAATAAAATTCGCACACCATGTGCAGTTCGATCCAACTTGAGAGATAGGATAGTTTAAACATGTAGGTACCACGGGCGAAGCCGGGGCGGACCGCTAGTATTACCTATAATGTAACAATTATATTAGGTATATAGAGGTAGAATTATGTTTAAATAATCGTAACGTTGGATCTTTTTCCTTAAACTTTATTGAGTCAAATGTCGATGGCCTTTTAAATGTCGTAAGTAAAAGTACTTTTAGTTATTATGGAAAGAGAATCATGGAATCTATAAAAAAACTACCATTTAATATACGGGACAGCTGTGGCTTTCAGAATATAGTAGTGTTTTATAAGAAAAATAGGTAGTTAATTGGTGACACAGCTAATTAAATAATAGTTATTTTAAAAAAAGTTAAATTAACGTTAGTTATTATAAAATCTATGACGAAATAAGATCATACGAAGATAATCTGTTACAAACCAAGTTCAAAAGGTTCTCCAAAATTAATAAGTGTTATTTCAAAACTGAGATTAAGAAAGTTATTTTATTACTGCTTTATAAGTTATTCATTAATCTACAGTTACAGAGGGTTGCGTCTTAACATTTTGTTACCTTTGTGATTTACTGTTACTAATATAAGTACACAGATGTAATCTTTTCTCATAATTACGGCAAGTATTTTTAAACATACATAAAGAGAGTTATTTCTCAAACTGAATATATCTATTAAAATAAATAATACGATACGAAAATTCTAATAGGAAATTTAAACTCTTCTGAGAAAATATATTTATATACAAAAAATCGTCCATGGTAGTTTTCGATCCTGCGCTGTTGTTGACACATTCGAGTACATACCTATTACAACGAATGTAATTGAAATTGAGATCGTTTAAATTAGTTTTTACGTGTCCATATTTGTGTATTATTTTCAATATTTAAATTTAGAATTCCGTCAGTTCGCGTATTATTATAATTATTGTCTACAGGTTATTAGGGAATGTATACCTATCTAGGTATTGGGTGCGACATAGTGGTAGTTGGTACTTGTAATATTTTGGTAGAACTGAACGGCTCTACTATTTACGTATAATGTTGTTTTCTATTAATTATAAATATATATCCAATAGTTTTATCCGCTGTTTATAATTTATCGAGAATATATTTATCCAGTTACGCCTTAAAGTATTTAAGACGATAATAGTACACCTACTTCTTAACTCCTACAGAATTATCCTGTAACAAAACACTATTTTTTGAAAAGTCTAAATATTTCAGTTTCCAAAATAATATTTTATAACATAAATTTGATTATATGAGCACTCGATGCGTTTTTTTTTT
>CAJQZM010038456.1:0-21210 GCA_907164665.1 Colias nastes | reverse complement strand
AAACAACATACCAAAAATTCAGAACTACATCGTGCTTTGCGAATTTAATGTTAATTTCCACTGGCCTATTGGACTTTAACAATATAGGAAATGTGGCTTAATATAGGTAAACAAGCCAAAAGTAGAACGTATTATTCTAAAAATAATATTACTTGACTGTCAAAATTAAGAGCATTTTTATAAGATCTTAAAAATTGATCAAAATTATTACCATACTAGGTTCATAGTTTTATTTCCCAATATATATATTATGTGTTGAAGCTTGAAACCTTGCCATTTTTTATTCGTTATATCCTGCAAGAAATTGCATCGTAAATCATACTAAACTGTTTTCCTCCTTTGTATTTCAATCAAATAGTATCGTATATCATGTTTAATTTGTATACTTTCATTTTTTTAGAAAACATAAAAAAAATATATTAAGTATTTTATTTTATGTTGGTCACTGTAACATTGCAAAAATTCGTTAACAAACATTTCACATTTATATTTTTCCTATAGATATAGACGACAAATAGGCTTTACATCGTGGTTTCACGCAAGGAAAAGTCAGAATCTAATACGATATTTTTTCTTTCATTACTTTAGAGTTTAGATTATATAACCAATTCGTTGATAAAGATGGGTCGTATTTTCCCCGTTTTAAGTAACACATCTACCTGTTGACCTTCACATAAAAATCACAACTTCAGTTAACATACTATAAAAATGTCGAAAACTCAAATCGACAGGTTATTAATTTCATATTTTTATAGACGGAATATAAACTTGTATTATATCGAAGTATGTACTTTAAACGTACTTGATTCTTTATCATGTTTATTACCACTATTCTAGGTATTGCAAGTGGGTGTTGAGTCCCAATACTTATGCATTATTTAGCATAATTGAATCAAATGGAGAAAATGCTATAGGTTGACGCTAAAGTTATAACCTATATTTTATGAATATCCATACAAAAAAAATTCTAGATTTCTGAGTGAAAGGAAATCTTGAATGGAAACTATCAAACTAGTTCTTAATATTAACACTGCACTAAGCCGTTTAAGGGAAAATTTAAATTTTCCCGTGGTTTAAATACCTGAACAGGGTTGTATCATTTCTTGGATTAAGTGATTTTAATCTTCAGTTGTACATTGTTGCAACGCAATGCAATTTCTGATATTAAATCAACCAAGATGATATTGAAGCATAATTATGGCCTATTCAAACCAGAGGGGTGTCCGCTATCGCCGCGGCCGTGGGTACTGGGTAATAATCGTGTACCCATCGGGATATCGCTACCCACGGCGCGCGGTAGTTGATAACGCTCTAGTTTGAATGGGCCTGTATAAGGATATAATAATATGTACTCATCTATAATTTTTCCTTGCATCCCAATTTACGTTCATATTCAGTCTCACATTATGTGATCAATTTTGCTTATCCCGCAAAGTTCCCAATGCACCGTTTGTTCCTAAAAAAATAGAGCAAAGTTTCGAGTTTATTTCTATAATTTGTTACTTACTTTACTTATAAATAATTCCGTCTCTTTCGTGCAATAATTATATTGTTGCATCTGAAGGACACTATTTTTTGATCACCGAAATCTATAATAAAACGTCGGTCTCGTAAATTGTACTTGTAATTTCAATAAAAATAAACAAATATCACAATAATTGCTTACCTAATAATAGACATTTTCCGAAGAAGACAGCTTGATTATGCTTAAAGTTTGTATATACATAGAAAAATATAAAAAAACCTTACTTAGTAAACCAATTTTAAAAATTATTTCATCAGTAGAAGGCCTCCTGAATTTTTGTTTCTATACTCAGTTAAACGTGCGGAGCTATAGCGAAGAGATAGTCACGAAATAAATTGACGCACTTACTACTGATATTACCAGATTAATAAATAAATAATGAAAGAAAATCTCTGCCATCCATAAATTAATAAGTGGCAATTAGTTCTGCACATTGTTATTAGGAACACGAATGATTATCGGAATTTCATTATTGGACATCTGCTGCTTGACTGCAGATTAATAAACGCCTTTTTGTTTATCGCCTTTCTTTATTTCTTGCTTGCTTTTTCAGTGGATCGTAAGGGTTTAATATGTTGTTGATTACTTGACCTAAATGGATTGGTGAACACATGATTATTTAGTACATAATTATTTTTAAATTATAATATTATGTCTACAATCCATCTATTAAATATAATTAAAATGGTTCTGTGTCAAAAGTGATCAGCAGTTGTTTCTACTATATGTATTTCCAGAGGAAGGATTTCTTTTTACAGATTATTTTCTAAGATATTATATAAAAGTAAGTAAAATTTACATAAACTTATGAAGTACGCCGTAATACATATTTAGACGTTCCCTATCCCGAAAAAACTTTACGTATTTCGAAACTTTTTATGCGAATTAAAATGTAAATTTCATTTAAATATATTTATCCTGCGATAGCCTGTGTATTCTTAGAATTCTCCGATAAAGGGTTTGAAATAGGAGAGAAAAAATGAATAATTTCTTATTATCTTATTCTTTTAAATAAAGAAAAAGGCTTTTTATAGCGGCTATTTTTAAACAAACAAAAACATGCATGAAGTATTTCTGCAAATAAATAAAAATCGATCGATTACATACCACTTAACTTTTCGAGTGTTTGAACTTAAGTTTTCCAGCGAAAAAAACGTGTATTTAAGTTGCGAACACTACAGTTGATGAAATAGTCGACTCTTCTTTCCTATAATTTTACATCATTGATGTTAACGTAGTTTAAGAGTTTATTATTTTAATTCATGACAACTAATTTAAAAATCCCTGTTTCCTATACCTCCGAAAACATTCTAAATGGATAAGTCTAAAGAATATAATGATCAAACGACATTTGACGAAAGAGATTGTTTTATTTTAAAGCATAATGCATAAATTATGTTTCTTAAGTATAACGTTTTAGAAAGAACTTTTAAGAGCTCGACTTTCATAGCTTCTTTTATATTATACGATCAAACAAAATTAAATTATAATTTATACGAAACAAGAGTAACAATTTCTGAAGATCTTAAGTAATCCGTAGTGTGGACGTAGCTTTAACATTAAAGATGTTGAATGTGTCAGAAAAATTTACAAAAAATTGCTATAATCGTTGGTTATGGTACTTTTTTCAGTTACAGGATATAAAATTGATAACCGTTGTATACCTATAATATGGATACCTATTAAATATACTAAAAAAAAATTCTCGGTAGCACCGAAAATATCGAACCGCGTTCACCTTGTAGAGAACCAATTCATTGATGCTCAAATTATTTGTTGCAAAATAATGCAAATGCCGATACTTAGCCATAATCGAATCATCTCGGTCGAGTATAAAACGCCGCTCGTGTATTTTATAATCATCAGTTAGACATCGTCTCTTAACTTTGCTACATCATGGTGAGCTAACATACAATTCTAATTTATAATTAGTGATTGGTTATCGTAATATTTTCGAAATAAACACTAAAAAAATATAAAAAATATATTTTTTCAAAAAATTTAACACAAAAAATATAGTCTACTCATCTTATCTTATCTATCTTAATAGTTCAATCCTATTCTACAGCCTAAAAAAACTTGTCTTCAAAAATTCCTAACCTCCATGGAATGTTCCAGAAATCCTTCGTAGCCATCCTCGCCCTCGTGGCCGTCGCCGCCGCCGATGTGTCCCACCTCCCCTCCGTGCGCACCGCTGACACCCAAGCCGTGATCGTCGGACAGGAAGCTGATGTCCTCCCCGACCAGTTCAGATACTCTTACGAGACCAGCAACGGCATCAAGGGCCAAGAAAGCGGTGTCCTCAAGAACGCTGGCCGCGTAAGTGTCTACGTTATCTCAACTTAAACTTTTTTTTTAAACAACAATTTATATTTAACTTAGTCCGATACAATTAAAATTGTACAAACTTTCAATTTTGTTAAGCACCATATAGATTCAGATCGGGATGTCGTAGAATTAGGAATGATTCAAACTTTTCTTTGTTGTACATAATATTATTGAGTTGTGACCTACGGTCAAAAGTGTTAAAAATATGTTTTGGGAGATATTCACGATGCCCATTATGGGCACAAAATTATTATAAATTGTAATAAAATTGCACTCTTAAATAATATTTATTAAGAGGTCCATGCTGATTGCTCGAATCAACCTTTAGCTTACAAGTCAAAATGAAGTAATTTTTCACAGAAACATAGATTCAACATAATATGAGTATCTTTACATAATTTACAGCAAATATCAGATACTTGGCTTTATTTAATGTAAATATAAATGTGTCAATATCATAATATATTTTTTGTAAATTTAACAATTGTGACGCAGATACATAAAAATGTATTTAAACAAATATATGTCTAACCAGCCTTAATTAATTCAAATTTATTATAGGCAAAAGGAAGCGAATTTAACATAATAAACGAAGGCCATATTGGCATTTAGCTAGAGATGAGCTTATTGTACCGAAATATTTACATAAATTAAAAATATTAACCTTGGTATTTCCTTCAAGGCCAGGTCAAACAAACATTATGTTACCACGTGACAACGTGACCTCATAATATATGATTGGAATATATTATAACAAAACGTTCAAAGCTTTGCAAGTAAAATCGAGAACTATAACCTTTCAGATACTTTATGAATTCAGATATATAGTTAATAAACTATATACTTAATAAATGTTCAATATTCGATTGTTTAATTAACGAGGCATCAATTTTCTAGGAGGATGAAGGTATCGAAGTTCAAGGATCCAACTCTTACGTCAGCGATGACGGTCAAACTTACTCCGTCCAATACATCGCCAACGAGAACGGTTACCAAGTCCAGGTAAGAATGGAAAAATCTCGATTCATCTAGTATTACCAACAGCTTTTATTCCAAAGCCACCAAAAGTCCAATCATTACAAATTTTAAATCTTATTCAAATACCTAACTTCTTTCTATCTTTCACATTACATCTTAATTATACAGTGAAATTTATTAAAGAGCAAATTGTAGGGCTCATTCGATCGTAATTTAAACACAGGTCACGAAGATATATCATTTTATTTTAAAGATGATTCGCCCACGTGTGTTGCATCAGATGACATTACTGTTTTGCAAACTGCACATTTCAAACTGACGTTTTATATTTTGCTGTAGGTGTTCACCTACTTGGCTTCATGAGAATAAATGTCGACTGCAATCTTAATGTATTAATTACAAAAACTGCATGACCTAAGTTTTGTCAAAAGTTAAAGAAAAGCTTCTATCAGCGTTAACACACCCTTGATTAGTAGATAGATCAATAAGGTCCGATTGAACGGTAAATCTTTCTAATTAGCATTGTTTATTAGGATATTAATTGTATTACTTGTTCCAGGGTGCCCACATCCCAACCCCCCTCCCAGTCCCAGAGTACATCGTGAGGGCTCTCGACTACATCGCGGCCCACCCCCCCAAGGTTGAAGGCTCCATCAAATACTAAATTTAGATTTTAAGGATTTTTGTTATACATGCTAAACACTGCCATTCTTGTTACCTCTAGTCGCCCCGTTTAATGGAGCAATAAAAGGTTTACATTTATCTGATTCTTTTATTTACCCCTTGAATGTATTTCATCTATAGATTGCCTTAACAGCTGGTATAATCAAAAACAGCTTTGAATACTTTCAAAAGTTTTAAGGTAAATAAAATACATATATACATACATATGATATGTAATAAACATATACATACATATCGGTGATATCAGTGATATCACCAAAGAGAAAAGACAGTGCTCAGAAAAAAAATCATTTTTGTGAAACGTTTATTTAAAATATAAATAAATAAATAATAAATATATTTATTGACATAAAATGGTACAGTACATTATATAAATGATCCACTGACTACCGAAATAAGGTTTTTTTTTATATTATTGGAGGGCAAACGAGCAGACGCAATGCCTGATGTTAATAGCGAAGTGCGTCGCCCATGGACGTCCACAACGTAAGTTGTGAGTGTTGCCTACCAAAGAAGGGAATGGGATGGGATGAAAACGGAACAAAGAGATGGGAGGAATTGTCCGTGAATTAAGAGGCGGCTTGCTTTCGGCCTTTGAGAAACTGATATGTTCTTTTCTTAAAAGTCCCCAAGTCATAGTTCCTCGGAAACACAGCTGATGGTAGATTGTTCCAAAGCTTACATGTCCGTGGAAGAAAGCTACGGTTGAAACGTACTGTTGTGCTGCGCCAACCATCCAGGTGGTGAGGATGGAATAGGTTTTTGTGGCGGGATGTGCGATGGTGGAATTGAGCGGCCGGAATAAGGTCAAAAAGTTCCTCGGAGCACTCCCCGTAGTACATTCGGTAAAATATGGCAAGACTCCCTAAGTCCCTTCTTAAAGAGAGAGGGTCGAGCCTTTCGGTTAGCCTGTGGTCGTTGATAATTCGAGTTGCTCGACGTTGAATGCGGTCAAGTGGAAGAAGATGGCAGTTTGGGGCGCCAGCCCATAGATGAGAGCAGTACTCCAAGTGGGGTCGCACCTGCGCTTTATATAGTAACAGCAGGTGATTTGGCTTGAAGTACTCTCTCGATCTATTGAGCACACCCAACTTTTTAGAGGCCAGTTTTGCTTTTTCTTCCAAATGACCACGAAATTGGATGTCACTCGAAATATCAACGCCAAGGATTCCGATGTAGGGCGAAATACTGAGGGTAGTGCCCTGAAAGCGAGGTGCAGTGCTAAAAAGAGACTTTTTTGCCGAAAACGCGTAGACTTGTGTTTTCTTGGGGTTGAATTTCACGAGGTTTAGTCTACCCCATTCCGAGACCTGTTCCAGGGAAGTCTCAATAGAAGAGACAAGGCTCATTCGACTCTCATCTATAGTTTCCTTGGGGGATTTTGCATGGCCGGAGTAACTCGCATCTACCGTGCTGTCATCCGCATAGCAATGTATGTTGCTGGTATGCAACATATCATTGATGTGCAGGAGGAACAGCGTAGGTGATAGCACGCAGCCTTGGGGTACACCAGCATTTATCGGCAGAAGTGCGGAGCATTAACCGTCTACAACGACCTTGATGCTCCTGCCAGCGAGAAAGCTAGCGACCCATTCGCACAGTATAGAAGGTATGCTAAACCAGTAGAGTTTTTGTATAAAATTTCCTGTCCCCAACAATTTTATGGTAAACCAGTATTAAATGAATATCCTGGTTGTAGTTATATCTGATACGAATACTAATAACGAAATTCACTCTATTTTTAATGATTCTCTAATTTATATTCACTGAGAAGTGTTCAGGTCACGCGATGTCGTCATCATAATGAATTTAAAACGAACTGCCTCAAATTTTGGGAAACGGCCAGGTTATTAGATTAATTATGAAATTGTATCCAAACTTGTTTTTATATATTGTAACGATTAATAAAATATGTGAATGATGCAAACACGCAAGGGGGACCAAAAAATAATACATGGTTTTTGATCCTGAATATTTTTGGAAAAGTAAAAAAAAAAAAAAAAAAACAAGAACTGAAATATTTAATAGTTTCTAAAGATTTACAAAAAAGTAGAGAATATATTTTAGATAAGCGTATTAGGCATAAAAATTAAATAAAACCTTACTAATTGAGTACTCTCATCCATAATAGCTTTATTGCAAGCTCAGCATGTTTGCGTCGGTACGGTAGGACAAATATTGTCGCACCGCCAACAGCCTTCCTACCTAATGAGTGATGTAATTAGTTTTAATGGTCTACCAGGGGATTATTTGATACTTTATTTTGGGATTCACTAACCTGCAAGGAATCAATTTATCAAATACAATGATATTATAAACAAATAGGTTGCCAATAGATACAATATTCGATCTTCAAAAACAGCATTAGACGTCAAACTAAGATGGCATGATTCAACTCTCCTGAGCGAATAAGAGACAACTGAAGTAAAATGTAGCTAATTAGCCACAATACAACGTGCATTGACAGTTGAGATTTTTAATTAAAAGTCAATACACAACAGTGTAGGTCCTACTAGGTACCTATTATTGATTGCTCTAGTAAACTAATTTTTCAAATAGGTGTTTATGTGTTTGTTGCTGATCACCTCTTGTTAAAGGTTTTGACGTCTAAATAAAAGTAATATTTTTATGTAATAAGACACCAAAAGATTTCTTGGCCTTATACAGGCTACAGGGAAATTCAAGACCGTGTTATCTATATACTACATTCCGTATCCCACTTCCTGACTTCAACACAAAAATAGC
This sequence comes from Colias nastes, assembly GCA_907164665.1. Taxonomy (NCBI): domain Eukaryota; kingdom Metazoa; phylum Arthropoda; class Insecta; order Lepidoptera; family Pieridae; genus Colias; species Colias nastes. The sequence goes on along the minus strand of CAJQZM010038456.1, from coordinate 12,950 downwards.
TAGACGTAGCCCAGCCTACTCACTCATTCATACGTACAATAATGTTTGTAAAACAAAACATCTGAAAAACTGCAATCTGTATAAATGCAATAAAATAATGAAATCTTGGCTGCATGAACTTTCATACAGCGATACCGAAGATCTGGTCTAAATATAAGAATAAACTTTAACTTTAATAGAAATCTGTTGGTGAGAAATAAAACTTGAACAATTTACATTTGCTAAAATACTACTTTAATTAATATTATTGGATCCCTGAACGCATTCACACATGAACACAAACACACACATATTTACACTATCACTTTCATCCACACTCACCTTCCCACAACACACACTCACACACACACACACACACACACACACACACACACACACACACACAATCACACCACTCGGCAGAGGTGTACTGCTACGTGGCGCGTCCCCAGGTTGCGGATAGGGGAATGCCCAAGGCTCGCATTATGCGACACAGGGTAGGGGTGAAATAAAATAGCCCCCGCGGACAAAACACAACCCGATGTCAGTGGTCTAGCGTGCCCAGGACTGGAAGGCGACAGGGTATTGTCGTCGCTAGCGCTCCCCCCTGAGGGTACCAGGTCCCACCTCAGGCGTAATTAAGTGGCCTTACTCCGGCAACCGGGGCTCTGCCGGAGCGGACTGTTTATTCCCTAGGTTCTCGTGGGAACAAGATGGAGTCAATTTAAAAAAAAAATAAAAATAAAACGATGGAAGAGGAGGATTTAAAGAAGGCATTAGAGCGACATGAACAAACAATCGTTGCTCTAGCAGAATTTATAAAAGGGAAAATGAATGTCCACGGTGAAATCCGTAAATATGTAGCCACATTAGGTAGCTCTTTTAAGAGGGTGGTTGAAAAATTGGAAGTGCAACAACCGCCAACTTCTGTCATAGAAGTTCAAACCTCGCCGTCGCTCTTCAGAACATATTCTGAAACAACAGCGAAGGATACCGAAGTGGAAGAGATCAGCAAAGCGACAACTCCCCAAAGTAGGAGAGTGCGCAAGGCGAAGAGAAAGGAGCGAACTTCACCAGAGGAGACGACTAGACAACAGAAGAAAATTAGAAGAAAGGAGACATCTCTGTTACTTGTGGACCAAAAACCGGAATCCGAAACAGAATGGACAGAGGTAAAGAAGAAAAAGTGTAAAATGAAAAAACCAATGAAGCGAGAAAGACCTAATGCGCTCATTATTCGCCCAAAGGAGAAGGAACAATATGCTGATATCCTTAAACGAGTTAAGCGGGATCCATCAGCGAATCAAATGAGCGAGTGCATCGATAAGATCCGCAGGACCACATCCGGGGATATGCTCCTTATCTTGAGTAGAAAGGATACAGATAAAGCTCCACAACTAAAAAAGGCCATATCCGAGCTACTCGGCCAAGATGCAACAGTAGTAAGTAAAGTCCCGGAAGAAGACGTGGAAATCAAAGATCTCGAGGAGTCAACAACGAAACAGGAGATCCTGGAAGCACTCCAAAAAGTAGTAAGTCAAGCCGATGTCGATAATATCACACTCGACAACATTAAAAACGTGCGCAAAGCCTATGGAGGCACTATTACGGCATCAGTAAGACTACATTCGAAGGTGGCCAAACAGATCGTAGAAAAAGGCAAAATAAAAATAGGATGGGTCAACTGTCGCATAAGAAGCACACAAAAACCTATTAAGTGCTACAGGTGCTGGAATTATGGACACCTCGCACACGGTTGCAGCAGCAAGGAGGACAAGTCAAAGTGCTGCATAAAATGTGGTGAGATTGGCCACAAAATTGCCGAGTGCACCAGGGAAGCCAAATGTGCACTGTGCCTAGAGCACGGGTCAACAGAGAGCGTTTCACATATTGCAGGTTCAAGCAAATGTCCTGTACTGAAAAGAGCACTCCAGGCGGTTAGAAAGGCGGAGCCATGCTTAAGGTAATGCAAATAAATCTTAACCACTGCGAGGCCGCACATGATCTACTGATGCAGATGGTACGGGAGCTAAATTTAGATGTGGTAATAATATCAGAGCCTTATAAACAGCTTAGCAGTGGGTCCTGGCTGTCTGACCAAGATGGACACGCCGCCCTATGGGCCTGTGGTAGGAGCCCTCTGGAAAGTGTTGACCTAATCACCAAAGGCTGTGTGAAAGCGAAGATCGGTGGAATACATTTCTACAGTTGTTACGCCGCTCCTAGTCGCACAATACAGGAATTTAACGATTTCTTAGATACTATTGTAGATGATGTGCAAAGCAGATTTTAATGCCTGGGCAATTGACTGGGGCAGCAAAACCACAAATGCTAGGGGAAGGGCACTGATAGAAGCAATGTCCGCAATAGATGTGGTCCTTTTGAACAAGGGGAATGAACCTACATTCACCAGAGGGGAAGCAAGTTCAATAGTCGACCTAACCTTTGTTAGCAGCGTTCTGGCGAAGGAAAATACCTCATGGAAGGTAACTGAGGCCTACACTGGCAGCGATCATCGGGCACTGTACTGGGAGGTATCGAGCAGGCACAAAAAACTCAATCCGCTGAGGAAGAAATCCAATGAAGTTGGTTGGAAAGTCAGTTCATTTGACCCCGAAATCTTCCACATAACCCTTGAAGATCGACCTTTACAACCAGGGCATGCCTCAGAGAAGGTACGGGAAGTTGTCAAGAGGGTAACATCTGCATGTGATGCAACCATGCCCCGTAAACGAAGCAGGAACCATTTGCCACCGGTTTACTGGTGGAATGATAACATTGCGCAACTAAGGCAGAAGTGTATCCGTGCCAGAAGACTTTCCCAAAGATGCAGAAAGACACCCCACTTCGAGCAAATTTACAAAAAATATAAGGAAGCTCGCTTAGTCTTAAACAAAGCTATCAAGGAGAGCAAAAGGAACTGCTGGACAAAAATGCTTGAGGAAGTGGAAAGTGATCCCTGGGGTAGACCTTATAAAGTTGTCATGAAAAATCTTAAATATAATCGTCTTACACCACCTACTGACCCAACCCTGCTGGAGAAAATTGTGACTGTGCTATTCCCGCAACAAACTAAACTTAAATATAAGATGGCACACAATAAGAAGGAAGTTATACCGCCTGTCACAGAGAAGGAATTATCAGACGCCTGTGGCAGAATAGGAAACACCAAAGCCCCTGGATTAGATGGCATACCCAACGTTGCTCTAAAACAAGCGATAAAATCTGTGCTAGGAATCTTTATAGACGCCTTCAACGCTTGTCTCAAGGAAGGCTTTTTCCCCACAGTCTGGAAGAGGCAAAAATTAGTATTACTCCCGAAAGGTAATAAACCTTCCACTGAGGCGTCATCCTACCGCCCTCTCTGTATGTTGGATACAGTTGGAAAAATGCTGGAGAGGATAATCCACAATCGAATTGAAGAAGCAGTCGAACCCCTCTTGTGCAACTCCCAATACGGATTCCGAAAAGGCAGATCAACCTTAGATGCTATCAGACTAGTTATCGACACCGCAAGACAAGCTATTTCAGGGACGAGATGGAGAGGAGGCTCTAAGAACTATTGCCTCGTTGTAACTCTCGATATTAAAAATGCCTTCAATTCCGCAAGATGGGATGTGATAATGTCCGCTCTTTCAAACTTGAAAGTGCCAGATTACCTTAGGGATATAGTAGCTAGCTATTTTAAAAACAGGGTCCTCATATATGACACTGAAAGTGGACCTAAAGAATACAACGTCACCGGAGGAGTCCCACAAGGTTCAGTATTAGGTCCACTTCTATGGAATGTTATGTATGACGGACTGCTCAAATCGGAGATACCAAGAGAAACACAACTGGTGGCATTTGCTGATGACCTAGCAGTAGTAGTAGTAGCCAAATACTTGGAAGAACTGAATTGGGCTTTCGATAGGACCTTCCAAGTAATTAGTCAGTGGATGAAATCGGCCGGACTGCAGTTAGCTGAACACAAAACCGAGGCCGTACTTATTACTAGCAGGAAACGGATAGAAACAACCTCACTCAGAGTCGGTAATTACGAGATCGTAACGCAACCATACGTTCGCTACCTGGGAGTAATGCTGGACACACGCCTGAGCTTCAATAAGCATGCAGAACATGTCGCTACTAAAGCAGCAGTAGTTGCAACAACACTATCCCGACTAATGCCGAATATTGGAGGCCCTAAACAACAAAGGAGAAGGCTCTTAACATCGGTGACGACGTCAGTGCTCCTGTATGGCGCCCCACTTTGGTCAAATGCGCTGCAGCTGCAACAGCCTAAACGTCAAGTTGTATCGACGTACAGAGTTAGCGCACTACGCATTGCCAGCGCATTCCGCACTGTTTCTGTAGAGGCGTCATGCGTCATCTCTGGAATGCTGCCAATCGAAGTCTTGACAGAAGAGCGAAAGAACCTTTACTATCGCCAGAAAAGCGGCACCGCACTCACAAAGACCGAGCTGAAAACTGAAGAAAGACGGAAGAGTTTAGAAAAGTGGCAACGGATATGGGACACCTCTACCAAGGGAAGATGGACCCATCGCCTCATTCCACGGATTGAACCATGGGTCAATCGTAAGCACGGTGAGGTTAACTACTATCTGACCCAAATGCTTTCTGGTCACGGTTGCTACCGAGAATACCTACATCGGTTTAAGCATGAAGATTCTCCAGAGTGCCCCACCTGTGGACAAGACGAAAATGCAGAACATGTTTTCTTTATATGTCCAGCATACAAAGAAGCCCGAGACACCTGGGAAACAACAATGGGAAGAAAAGTATGTCCTGAGAACATAATCGGAGTGATGTTGTCAAACAAAGAATCGTGGGAAGCAACGAGCGCTTATGCAACGGAGGTTCTGAAAGACTTACGAAAGAAAGAACGGATGCGAAAAGCTTGACGGCATAGAACATTAGTGAGAAAAGCAGCAATGCTATACGTCTCCCCGCGAAGTAAAGCCTAACGGCCATCCCGCGGGGATATGGACGGGAGAAAGACGGTTGTTTTAGTCGGTATGGACCATGAGACCATGATCGAGACCGACATACCAGGTCGCAGACCTTGACCTGAGATACTTAACAGTATTTTTTCCCTCTATAATAAAAAAGAAAAAAAAAACACACACAATCACACACCCTATGTTAAATGGAAAATGTTGTAAGTTCTAGTATTAAATACACTCATTATTATTACTTATAAATTATTTAAACATAATTATTGATGTACTGTATAATTCGTCTTAATAAAGTAACCTGTACTCCGTTTCTGATATCCAAGATACAGGCAATAGCCTAGTTTGGATATCACTGTACTAGCAACCTTGTAAACTAATCCTACTGTTATCACATTAACAATGTAATGTTTGAATATTTTGGTTAATAAAGATTTTATTATTATTATGTGTATCTCACTTCCATAATACTCGGGTACCATCATAAGGAAGGTACCCGGTCCTTTGGAAGGCTTACGTGGGGACACGGATCCAACACGCAGAGGCCCTTTAGAGAACTTTAATGTGTTGTGGGACACCAGCCGCAGCCTGCCCATGACTGCACTATAGAGATACAGCCCTGGGCAGTCCGCGGCCGATGTAGGACTATTGCAAGATAAGGAAACAAAAATAAACTGGGCTATGGAATGGGATGCTAATGTATCGGTATTAAGGACTATGGGAGACTATGGCACCTGCCTTTCTACTAAAATATAGCAAAAAATTGTTGGCAGGTGGTGACTCGCCCTCTCACTGTATGGGCCCCCGAAATAAGTCGCTGCAATAGTGCGACAAGGGGGCAACATATTGTGAGCAGCTAAGGGTGGAGAGGCGTCCCTGGACTTTAAACTACGATCACGCGCTCCCTGAGGGTCCAGCATCACGTGCCCACTCGCCACTTACGATTCGCATCCACCCTTCGAGCTAAAAGCTCTCGCGACTCCACTCTGGCCGGCCGGTGAAGGCAAGCCAGAGGTGGGGGTCCTGTCCTCGTCAGGCTTCACTCCGACCGGCCGGTGAAGGCAAGCCGGAGATGAAGACAGGGGCCTCCCCCGAGAGCGCTCGGTTCCCGCGGGGTCGCTACTCCCCGACACCCCGCCACAAGGTGTCCTGCGGGTTGACTGATTGCACGGGTGGAATATCTATTGTCACATAGACAATAGATATTCCAACCGTGGGCAATGGGGTCGTCACATCCCTACGCCCTTATTATTATTATTATTATAGTAATTAAACTAATTAAATAAATAAATAAAAAACAATAAAGCAAATTTTCACAAACGGTACGCATTGAAAATATTTATCTTTAATGACTTATAAATACGTAGATATATATTTCAATAAAATATATCTACGTATTTATATCATATTTTATACAAATAGCCGCAGAGCGAGTTGTGTAATTTCAATAAATGCGTTTTGAATTGCACTCAACGCTATCGAATTTGCTGTTTGTGCCAAATTCGGAGCGATTCGGTTTCATTGGCCGTGGCCACGTTTGATTTGTTCATAATAAATATATTTATTTCGAAAAGATTTTACTATTTTTGTTTTTGGGTTTTCAGTAGATTTCTGTTTCGGTGAATTGTTTCGTAAAGTTTTATTAACAAAAACCTAGGTTGTTTCTATTATAAGCAATTTAAATGCTATACTTAAGAAATAATCTAGACCATTTGATGTCGGTTTTACAATTTAAAAAATTAGCACAATAAAAATAGCACACAATAGCTTATCTGAGTTAAGCGTCTATTCTATTCATATAAATTATGATACCTTTTCTTGAAATAAGTTTATTTGTGAAAACTATAATTTGTGGCTTTTAAATATAAAACTTAATAGGGACACTTTTATTGGATGCGTTATAAAAATGATATTTTAACGTTTTATCTGTATTAAAAGTAATTTTATCTAAAAATAATTATTGTTCAGTATGAAAGCCAATGATTAATTATATTAAAATTCTTAATCATAATCGTTTTAACGCTGTTAACATTGAGCCGAAAATATGAATTGCTTTTTATGTTAAATTCATTTTGATCACGATTTGTCAAATTTTAATATAAATTTTCTAAATGAACGTGAACGAATATTTCGTAAACATCCATCAAACCAAACCAATCATATCGCGAAATATACATTTTATGCATTCTTATTTTGTAATAAATTTCCGACATACATTTGCGATAAGGAAATACGTCTGAGTGAAAATATTCCCTTCAAATCATTTATTTCCTACGATTTCCGTCACATTTCGTGGCAAATTTATTTTTTAAGAATCACATTTTTCAATTTCGTCGTTATTAGAATTTTTTTTAATATTAATCTTAACGAAAACATTAAGATATTTAAACGTACTTCAAGTACAATATAAGAATTAATAGGAATGCTGTTTAAGAAAATAAACAGTGAAACAAAAAGCCACATTGTCACTATTAAAAGGAATTACGGACGGCAATGTAGCAATCTTATTTTTTTTTTTTTTTTTTTTTTATAATCGATAGGCAGACGTTTGACCACAATCCCACCTGATGGAAAGCGGCGATGTGGTCTACTTGGGTGCACGTCTGCCTAGGAGGAGCCTATTCACCCTAGCTTTGAAGAGGTCCAGGTTGTATTGCTGAGGAAAAATAGTGGTAGGGAGTGAATTCCATTGTTTGGCTGTTTTAATTATGAAAGAAGACTCGAAGCGACGAGTTCGAATGTTAGGGATATCCACAATGAAAGGATGAAACCCCTCAGCACGCCTCGAAGTACGATTGAGGAATGGAGATGAAGGAATTAAGTTGTGTAAACCTAGCGCACACTCGCCGAAGTGCAACCTGTAGAACACCGAAAGACATGCCACCTCACGACGGTGCTCAAGACTCAAGAGTCGAGCATCAACTAAGGGGGAGTTGTTAATAATACGTTTGGCACGTCTTTCTATTGAATCCAAAGCTCCAAGGTGGCATCTAGCCGCGCCTGCCCACAAGTGACTACAATACTCCACACACGAACGGACTTGAGCTTGGTAAAGATTAAGAAGCTGTCCCGGTGTGAAGTATTGCTTGACCTTGTTCAGAATACCGAGCTTTTTGGCGGCCAGATGGGCCTTGGATTCAATAAACTGACCGAAGTTGAGTGTAGAAGATAAAGTGACACCAAGCAACTCCAGACAGTCGGCTATTGCTAGAGGCACATCTCGGAAGATCGGAGTGGATGTTATAGAACTCCGTTTTGCGGAAAACAGACACGCTTGAGTTTTGGATGCGTTAAACCCTACAAGATTGGCATCGCCCCAATCGGACACAGCCTGAAGAGTTAGGTTCAAGCGAACAACCATGTCCTCCCGAAGAGATTCGGTCTCAACCTTTGAAGTGCGGGCACTGGACTTGTATCTTTCGACAATAGTGCTGTCATCAGCATAACTAAACATATTCGGAGCAATCATGTCGTCTATGTGCAGAAGAAACAGTGTTGCCGAAAGAACGGACCCCTGCGGAACGCCGGCATTGATCGGCATTGGCTCTGACGAGCAACCATCAACAACAACTCGTATGGACCTGTCCCGCAGAAAGTCAGCAATCCAAGTGCAAAGGTCTCTTGGAATTCCATAAGATGGGAGCTTGTTTAGAAGACTATCGTGCCAGACCCTATCGAAAGCCTTTGAGATATCCAAAGAGACCGCAAGGGCCTCTCCGAATTCCTCAACGGCTTCTCCTACAAGATGTGTCACATGCACTAAGAGGTCGCCAGTAGATCTATTACGCCTAAAACCGTACTGGTGGTCATTCAACAGGTCGTTGGCTTCTAGGTGCATGAGGAGCCGATTGTTCAATATACGCTCCATAGTCTTGCAGAGTATGGAGGTTATTGAAATCGGACGATAGTTAGTAGGATCTGACCGACTGCCCTTCTTTGGAACGGGTTGAACGTTGGCAAGCTTCCAACTTTTAGGGACAACTCCAGTCTTCAACGAGAGGCGAAACAAACGTGTCAGGATAGGGGAAAGTTCAGGAGCACAAGTTTTCAAGACAACGGCTGGTATTCCATCCGGTCCATTGGCTTTATTCTCGTCGAGGTTGCGAAGCGTTTTAAGGACTTCCTTGTTCGTAATGCGGATGTCAGGCATATGAACGCCACGGTGTTGAATAGTTGGTGGAGCAATATTTTTAGGAGGATCCAGACGAGAATTATTGGCAAACAGTAGGGCAAATACATCTGCCTTATCCCTCGCACTATGGGCCAGTGAACCATCGGGTCTCAGCAACGGTGGTAGAGTGGGACGGCAAAAGTTGGACTCGACCGCTTTGGCTAAGGACCAAAAAGCTTTGCTTCCTGCGGGGTAAGAAGCAAGCTTACTTCCGATACTCCGCACATGGGCAAAACGAGCTCTCTTTTGAATTTTCTTGCAGGTTTTGGAAGCTTTGTTGAAGGCTTTCTTTTTCTCGCGAATATCATGAGCTTTACGGATTCGAGCGTCGACCCAGGCTTGGAAAGCAGCTTGCTTATTAGCTAATGCAGCTTTACATTGTACATTGAACCAAGGTCTAGCTTTGTCGTTGATGCGAATGTCAGAAAAAGGTATAAAATATTCCATAGCCTGTTGAATTACACCAACAACTTTATCCGCACAGCTCGATGGGTCTGCGGTAGAGAAGCACAATTCCCGCCAAGGATAGGATGCAAAAAAGTGCCGCATTTCGTCCCAGTGCGCGGCTTTGTATCGCCATACTCTCCTTGTTCCCTTCAACGAAGGATCTGGAGGGGTGTATGATGACACAGACTTCACCAGACAGTGATCAGATGTCCCAAGTGGAGCGGAAACTGAGATCACGTGACGGTCTGGCTCAGAGGTCATCATAAGGTCGAGACAGTTGGCAGTATGGCCGTCAATGTCTGGAACACGAGTTGCAACGTCTACCAGCTGAGAAAGGTTTAAAGAAGTCGCTAAATTAAAGGCCTCTTTCCCAGCATGGTCCGTCTTTTGGAACGGGAATAACCATTCTGCATGACAGGCATTAAAATCCCCCAGAAAGACAAGTTCAGCGCTCGGATATCTAGCTTGTACCACATCAGCCACTTCACTGAGATAATTAAATAGCCTTGTAGTCTCCTGATCACCTTTGTGCGAACGGTATACACAAGCATAAACTATTTTGTCAAAACCTGTATCAGCCATGATCCACAACACAGAGAAACTGGGCTCTTCAAGGTCACGGAGTCGCAGAGTGCAGATGTCATCACGAATATATACACAGGTACCAGCTTTCGGCTGAAAATTGTGTTCAAGCATGTAACCAGGGTACCCGAGATATGACGTGTCATCAGGACATCGGATTTGCGTCTCTGTAAGGAATAATAGGTGCGGCTTTTCGGTCTCAAGATGATGGTGGACCGGTGTGAGATTAGAGTGCAAGCCTCGGATATTGGAGAGGTGCACCTGAAGAGAGAGGAAGTGCAGCCGCTGTGAATACCGTATTCCTTTGTGCAACTTTTTCATATTTGTTTTTTGTTTGGAGAGTGATTAGACGGGGAGCAAAATAGAAGTTGAACGAGGCAATGCATATGAAACCACCTATCGCCTGCATGCCAACGCCCAAAAATAATCCTAGCCTGGAGACTGCGGGGACGCCCGAAACCCCCTGTATTTCGCCAACGGGTCCTCTCATCCGATCGCCAATCGGCACGTTGGAGCCAATCCAGGATTATGCACAGGCGGCGGGGCAGCCTTTCACGAGTGGCTAATTCGTTACTTGGGCCCCCTACAACCTGCGGTCGGCCAGCGGTGAACCGTTTCTTCGGATCCCGCTACCCTCCAAGACTAGGAAATTCAGGACAATAACACCCAGGCGGCAGATTCGGTTCTCAAATGCAAAGCAACTGTTCATACCTATTTTGCTCGTTCAAATGGGCTTCATCTGCCATCATCCCGGAACACGACGAGCGTTTGGCGGCATGGCTTTGACAGATGGGTGGTGACTAGCCGGGACAAATTATCTCCCACCAGAATAATTCGGTTACTCATTTGGCACTACCCGGGGAGCACGTGTAGGGTCTCTAGAGTTAAAGCCTACGGACGCGAGTAACGTTGCCCCCCAAAATTTTACTATTCTAACGTGTAAACGATCAGTCTCATATCTATATTATACAGGGTTACTTGTAAGACACCAGCAACCACGCAGGACAAGATAGCTAACATCATAAGTAACAACATTTGGTCTACGTTCTAAATACTGATACTAATACTTGAAAACACTATCTCAGTCGAAGCGATACATATTACATACTATATAACATTCAAGCAATTTCACACTTGCCGTCTCGTCTTTACTATGACCACTACTATGATATTCATGAGTAAAATATATTTGTAAATAAGTAATGTGAGTAAATTCGAGTAAAAAATATTCAAAACCTAAGTGGGTATTAGTATGATTTTAAATTTTATAGTTTTTGACGTGACAACGTCTTATAATACGATAAAGCCGGCTGCACGCACGAAAAAACATGACTCATGCGGCATTACCTCGCTCTGACTCATCTGAGGCGTTCCATGTAAGGCTTGAAGTGCGAGCGAGAGCGCGGAACGAGCGACAAAGAAGCACAATCGGACGTTGTCACGTTCAACTATCGTCAGTAAACCGACTTTACAGACAACCAATTTTCATATAGAACAAAGATATACTACCTACACATTATTACGTATACTTACGTTTCTGAATTCTGAACGGAAATCTAGTTGTTTAAAACGTAGGAATATTTCGTTTATCAGGCAGGCAGAATAACATATTTATAATTAATTTTAGGGATTTCAATTTCATGGTTTTTTATAATAGCTGAGAAATGGTGACAATAAATATAACAGTGGACTCTTACAAATAAATTACTGAAAATAGACGATGCTCTCTTGGGGGGAAAAAAGCCGGAGTTGCGCTCTCCTGTTTTCTTTCATTGGTTTTCATATTAGTTTTTTGAATCACTGCTCCGTCATTTATTATTAAGTATAACAATAAAAAAATCATTCAGAATCGAGACTGTTTCGTTAATTTATAGTACGGCCTTCGAATGCACATGCATTAATACGTTTCCACGTTACGTGAGGTTTGTACTAAAACATATAATCTAGTTGTGTTTAATGTCCTAAATGCAATAATGTATTTAGTCACTACATCGCCTGTATTTATTTACGCTCAATTACAAGCTTCTAAATTCTAATATCAAACGTTATATTAATGGCATTTCACTAGGCGGCATCACAAAATGAAATAAAGAGATTTATTTTTATAAATAACATATAGCATCATTTGTACAAGCAATACTTGATGAAACGTTATAGATTTCCTTTTAATAATAAAATTTATCAATAGTAATTTCAGGAAGAGAGAGAGACAAAGTATCTATAGGTTAGTACAAGTAGAGCCGTTATCAATTCAAAGAGACTGTAGGTATAAATTTCCAAACTTTGGAAATATCGATGTTTTCGACCGATTAACGAATATTGTTCGTCTTTCTGCATGCAATTCTATAGAGAATAGTATAAATTTAATTTGTTTTTTATTTTGTAATATAATACATATGTTGAGGCAATAAGGTTCACTTTTGCTTGGTAAAACTTGGTTAAGTAAAACGCACGTCTAATCTTGATAACGTTTATTTCGTTACTAACACAGAGCAAGTAATATGGTTAGGTACTAATTTCTAAAGCTACTTACTAGTGGCGGCGCGTACATACCGCCCACCAAAACCTATAGGTAACTAGGTTTTATCTTAATTGGCTAACATTTTTGCCAAACGTTTTGCATTACATACATATCGAATAAAAACTTAAACATGCATTCTTCAAATAAACAAAAAACAAAATGATTTTAAAATTAAGTTATATAAATCAACAATCAGTAACTGTTATTATCTAAACATTGTACATTTAGATTAATTATTGTAATAACATTTTTTTTTTTATAATTTAAATAGGCAACTAATATTTAAAAATCCAAG
>CAJQZM010038454.1:0-21299 GCA_907164665.1 Colias nastes | reverse complement strand
TAATTCCTAGTCCAGTATATAAATACCTCGGATTTAGGGCTCCAGAGCCTCACCACGGCCTCAATGCCGCTGGTGGCCAGCAGGAACATGGACGGGTGCAGTTGCACGCAGTTCAGTATCGACTCGTCAGCTCGTAAACAACGCACGATGTTGCCCGAGCGACGGGACCACAAGAACATCGAACCGTCGTCAGATCTATGGAAATGATTTAATAAAAAAATTGGTTGTCTGTAAAGTCGGTTTACTGACGATAGTTGAACGTGACAACGTCCGATTGTGCTTCTTTGTCGCTCGTTCCGCGCTCTCGCTTGCACTTCAAGCCTTACATGGAACGCCTCAGAGCGAGGTAACGCCGCATGAGTCATGTTTTTTCGTGCGTGCAGCCGGCTTTATCGAATTATAAGACGTTGTCACGTCAAAAAACTTATAATAAATCAGGGTTAAATAAAATAAAAATAAATGTGTGCGTGTACTAGTGTACACACGTAAGAAGTGAAACTTCTTTATGGCCTTATTTTTCAAAAAATAATTTACTATATGCAACTTTACAGAAATACGTCGAATCACGCGTGGTAGGGATAAGAAAAAGATGGGCGCGTAACGGAAAAATGTCACGCGTAACGAAAAAATGTTACAGTAAATTTTTTTCCAACCCCGATAAAGAAGTTTCACTTCAATAAATAAAAACTTTATTGACATAAAAAATAGGTACAGCTTATATATGGTATGTATCGGTCAATTAAGGAAAGCTGGCATGTTCACAGTACTCACACTTATGCAATTTCACTTACAGTATGTTCAAAAATAAATGCGACTCTAGTTTCATTTTAGACTTGAATTGTAAAATGGGTGCGTTGTAGATAAATATATGCAAATATAATTATGAAAGCTCTCATAATTTACCTGTAAAATTATAATTTAAAAGTAAATCAATTGATGAAGTTAATTATTTATTCTAATAATAATCAATTGGATAAAAGTATTAATAATCATTCAATTATCAAATAATAATTAAATTTCAGGTCATAAAAACAATACAAATAACACGTGCGCTCACTCCCAACACACGGATGGTTGTTTTGATAATGATTTAAATAACGGACGCTTTCTGCAGTTGCGGAGCAGTCTTGTCCTGACTTTGGTCGAGTAAAGATATCTAAGAAATATTATATTTGTAGTAAGTACGTAATACCTACCAATACGCGCTAACAAATATGTGTTACATGTATGTTTATTGTATAATTTTCACACTATTGGTTTTAAACTCAAACTCAAACATTTATACAATTAGACTTCTTCTAGAAGCACTTTTGAATCGTCATAACAGTTTAACAGTTTTAACATTTACCACCAATTCAGAAAGCAGTATATATAGAGAAGAAGAAGAATCTATTTAATCATAATCGTAATCTTCTACTTCACTGAAACTTTCATAATATATTTCGATAATTCTTCCACAGTTTTCAAGTTAAAGTTCACATTTTGTGATGCTACTTTCCCTTTAATAATTATGCCCCATAGTAACTCTATTGGGTTGAGTTCTGGATGGTATGGTGGAAGGCGCAATACACTATGTCCATGATCTTTGAGGATTGCATCAAGTAAAAATTGGCAGTTGGCTTATTTTTTTTAATAATGTGATAACTCTGATTATTAATTAGTAATTTGATTTTTGAAAAAAAAAATGCCGATTTTAGTCAAAATTTATATTTTTCTAACAAGATCCTTATCATCCAAATTTCCACCTTGGTGTGAAAAATTGACATTTCTAATGAAAATGAACAAAAAATTAAATGATTTTATTAAATACTGTAAAATAGTCTATAATTCTTCCATTTACTGTATCACAAAATTCTTCATAGATTTTTAGATATTCGTACTACACCAATTACATCACCCTGTATTTATAAACAATTGCAAAATATGACACATACATAGGCCGGGAGATACTGACACAAAATTTCGGGTCATTTGTAACAGAATGGCGGTTCTACAGAGGTCTTATTACGCAATGACTAAAAGAAAAATGATGGTCAGAACGCTGGTACCGGCGGACTAGTCGCGTGGGCGTTAGTCGAACTCGTCGGATAAATAGCGAAAGTCAAACGATTTGTAACACAAAAATTTTAGAATTTACCGATAGCCCATAAAAAAGATGTAGGCGGTAGTGTCATGCCATACTTTTCCGGTGTAACTTACAGCCCCCCATACCGACGCGATGCGTTGATTTAAAAAAAAAAAACAATTCAACCATTTGTACCAGGCTAACTTTTGCACAGGTAATCATCATCGTGCAGACATTTACGAAAATCGCCATGCCATACTTTTCGGACGATTCCAAATGGCCACCATACCGCCGAAAATCTGCAAAAAAAAAAAATTTTTTTCGCCAAACAATTTGTACCAGTATTGCATTTGGATTTTTGGAGAGTATTTGATAAAATGTGACCATTATTATATTTGCCATACTTCTAGTAGGGGGAAAAAGTGCTGCCATACTTGAAAAATTAATTTATTCGTCACGTTTCAAAAATACGACTGTACAATACGTAAAATAATTTTTTACAGTATGGGATCATTATATTCTGTTTGTTTGTATACAATTCTACCTAGAAAAAAATATCGCAGATTGCAAACATGGGGCGGATGATTGTAAGACTTAAGCCAAGACGTAAAAAAAAATGAAAAGAATTGGCGATTTGTACCAGTACGGCATTTTTGGAAAGTATATGATGCAACGTGACCATTATTATATTTGCCATACTTTTAATAGAGGGAAAAATTAGTGCCATACTGCTACAAATCGTTCAAACTACGAATAAAATCTTACAATAAGAAAAAAATCTTATACACATTCGCACCTCCCACAGGTATGGCATTATCACACTTCTATTTATAATCATTCAGGAGTTGTTGAAAAAAAAAGTAGGGTGGTACAAATCGTTTGGCGAGAAAAAAAAATTCAAAAATTTGCAGATTTTCCGCGGTATGGCGACCATTTGGAATCGTCCGAAAAGTATGGCATGGCGATTTTAGTAAATGGCTGCACGACGATGGTTACCTGTGCAAAAGTTAGCCCGGTACAAATGGTTGAATTGTTTTTTTTAAATCAACGCATTCACGTCGGTATGGCGGACTGTAAGTCACATCGTAAAAGTATGGCATGACACTACCGCCTACATCTTTTTTAAGGGCTATCGGTAAATTCTAAAATTTTTGTGTTACAAATCGTTGGACTTTCGCTATTTATCCGACGAGTGTGACTAACGCCCACGCGACTAGTCCACCGGTACCAGCGTTCTGACCATCATTTTTCTTTTTGTCATTGCGTACTAAGACCCCTCTAGACCGCCATCCTGTTACAAATGACCCGAAATTTTGTGTCAGTATCTCCCGGCCTAACATGTGCAATGTGTAAATGTGTTGACGTTCCAGCTCTTCTTAATATATCTATATGTTTATATGGTATAGGTTACATTTTACGCGCTCCCAATATTACAATGTTAACGTGCTGTAGCTTCTATCCGGTTTTGTATCAATCGTAAATGCGATGAATACTTACATCTGTAAACAACGTTTTATAAAATCTGTGATGTCTTTTTTGGCGACATTTGATGCACGATCAACAAAAATTTTATTTTGTACTAGCGGTCCGCCCCGGCTTTGCCCGTGGTACATATTTACGTTTTCTCTACATAAGAACCATCCTCGTACTTCAAGGAATATAATAAAAAAAGAATTATCGAAATCGGTTCAGCCGTTCACACGTGATGCCGTGACAACGCGAAACGGGTGCGGACTGCGGACCCGCCGCCTTTTTATAGCTCCCGCCGCGAAGCGCGTCGAACGCGGCAACTGATACACAAAAATAATCCTTATGGCATGATTCTGTATTCACGCGCGATGACTTATAGCGTATTTCATGTATAACTTTGGTGTTTCTACACCGATTTACATGATTCTTTTTTTATTGAATAGGTAATAATGTTAACTTTTTGTAGTTAGGGATGAGTGAGAGTGTTGTAAACGTAAGAGTAGACAAATATAATCAGAAAGCTCCGAATTGCTAAGCTATTGAAGTTTCACGTGTTATTGTGAGTCAATTTTAAAAGATAGACATAATATTATGCTGTCTAGGAATTTATTTTTATATAATAATAATAATTTAAGAACATTTGTGTCGTACATGATTTCTATGTAGCTTTAACCATTAAGCCTGCACACGCGACGGAAGCTTAAAAAATGGAGTAACTTCTCCCGTTTTCCCAATATTTCCCTTCACTGCTCTGCTCATATTGATCGTAGCGTAATAAAAAGTATACTATAACCTGCCCAGGAGTATGAAGAATAATTGTGCCAAATTTCGTTAAAATCCGTCGTGTAGTTTTTGTTTCTATAACGAATATACAGACAGACAGACAGACAGACAGACAGACAGACAGACAAAAATTTTACTGATTGCATTTTTGGCATCAGTAGCGATCCCTTATCACCCCTTCATAGTTTTTTTTTAAATATATTTCATGTACAGAATTGGCCTCTCTACAGATTTATTATAAGTATATAGATTCATCATTTGAATTTTTTATCAGTACTTTAGAATACAATATGATGACCAAATCGTGATCAAAAAGCGATCGACCTTTGTCGAATCCCTAGAAAATAATTTATTTTCGAATTCTTTCTCAAATCATTAACCTTCGACCATTTTTCCCGGTTTTATACCCATACCCAGTCTATCCATTTTTCCTGGATTTCTATACAAAACTTATTTATTCTAACATTTCATTTTTACAATACTCACCCAGCGGCTAAGAAATTCGCATCTGGCCCCAAAAAGTTGGCTTCCTTAATATCTGTAGTCGTATTACAGTGTCCCAAGAACCGATGGCTGTAGTCCAACGCGGAACTACGTAACTGCCTCTCTAGGGCACTACCGGTTTGCCCTTCTTCTTCTGAAGCTGAAAGAAAACCTAATTTATAATCAACTAGCCGCACTCCGCGGTTTTACCCGCGTGATATTATGATATAGCCTATAGCCTTCCTCGATGAATGGGCTATCTAACACCGAAAGAATTTTTCAAATCGGACCAGTAGTTACTGAGTAAAGCGCGTTCAAACAAACAAACTCTTCAGCTTTATAATATTACTTATTAGTATAGATTTATCGATGTACGTTGGTCGAGTAAATACTGAAAAATATTCCAGCTTTATAATATTATAGTATAGATTAAACTCAAATTTTTATTAATTTAATTAGACTTTATAATAGAAGAGCTTTTCAATCGTAAAAATCACTACATAGTATAAAGCAAAGTCGCTTTCTTTGACCCTATGTATGCTTAAATGTTTAAAACTACACAACGGATTTTGATGCGGTTTTTTAATAGATAGAGTGATTGAAGAAAAAGGTTTATATGTGTAATGTATTAGATTTCAGACCCAGCGGACGAAGCCGCGGGCGGAAAGCTAGTATATGTATTGTAAAAGTACCGTTTAAGTTTAGCTTTAATCAATATACATAAAAGAAAGTCGTGTTATTATAGTACAAATAACTCAAGAACGATTGGATGAATTTTAATCATTTTTGATGTATCAAATTTGCCTCTGTTTGGGATTAGGATAATAATTTTAGATAAAATTTCACAAAAATAAGTCTACATCGAATACTTTCAATAACCTACACGAAAATAGAAAAGTTCGGGATTTTTTTTTTTTGAATTGAAACTTCTTTAAGCGCGTTAAGAGTAAAATTTCAAGGTCGCGTCATGTCAATACCGTTACGTCATGGATTAAGGCGACGATTTTGGTATCATTGAATCTTGCCAAAGATTAATTTCTGACACGTGTGCTCGGCACACACGCTCTTCTTTTCTGTCTTTCTTTTGTTTGCATATAGAACATAGCACAGAATTATATAGTTAAATTATTATAATTAAACGCCCTTAACAGTTTAAGATATTTAATTTCGGCCGCTTCCTTGGTACAGTGGTTGACGCGTGAGCGTAGCACCGAGGGGTCCTGGGTTCGATTCCCGAAGAAAAAAAATGTCTCGGTCTGGCAGGACACAGAAGGCTGATCGCCTACTTGTCCCTAAAGAAAATCGATCAGTGAAACAGATGTATTATGCATCTGGCCCTTACCCCACTAGGGGACATGGGACTTCACGTTTAACAATTTATGAACTCCAACTCCCCTACCTTCATCTGGCTGCGTTTCCATTGACTCCAGGGCCACATTTATATCCTTCTGCAGCAGAAACACCGCATGGCTGGTCGCATGTTTCGGGAACTTGTCCTTAAAGTACAGCAGGCACTCGTGGGCCTCCCGAGCTCGCTTGAGGTCCATCAGACCCTTCGCGAGACGGAAATGCGACTTCACGTGGTTGGCGTCCAGTTTTATTGCCTTGTAGCAGTCGCGGATCGCCGCGTATGTATCGCCGGACCTTGGAATTCAAATCAAAATTATAAATAAATAATAATAAATAAATAAATATTTCAGGACAGTTTTCACACACGGCACAATCTGATCCCATACTAAGTTTTCGCTTGTGTTATGGAAACCAGATAGCTGATAAACATACATATATATAATTTTAAATAAATACTTATATAGATAATTAACACCCAGACACAGAGCAAACATCTATGTTCATCACACAAATATTTGCCCCGGGTGGGAATCGAACCCACAACCTCTGACTTGGAAGGCAGGGCCTCTACCAACCAAGCCAACCGGTCATTCAAATTTAACAATCAAAATTAACAAGAATTGATTTACTTTATAAAATACCCTCGTAAAATCAAACACAACTAAATGGGCTGCTGTACTGTTTTTACATCTGTCAAAAAGTATGTCGTCTAGAATATGGCTAGTATCGAACCCAAGTATTTTAATTTTTAAGCTTTCTATGGGTTATAAATATTTTGAAAAAACATTTCAAATAAATTACAAGTAATAAAAAACACTAACCATCCCCTCCTCATAAGCGCGGCCGCTCTGTTCGAATACAAAATGGCGCAGTTTGGACACTCCGATATGGCGACATTGTACAATTCCACGGCGGCTGAATAATTGCTCCTGTTTACTAGCTCGTTGGCCTAAAAAGTGAAGAAATTTATATAATAATCAACAATCACCACATTTTTCACAATCTACCACATTTCTTGCAAAATAAATCATTTCATTTCATTTCATTTCATTTCATTTCATTTCATCAAAATTCATTCTTAATTCCATTGTGATAGGGTTCATTATCGTGTTTTATGAAGAGGAAAATCGAGGAACAATCGATATCAAGCAAAACTGATACTTCTTACTATGGTCATAATATTTAAATTTTATTGATAATATTTTAAAAGTGAAATATTTAACAAAAAATAGCATAAAAATAAATTATTCCCTCACCATTTCCTTCATCTGTTGCACTTTTTCCGGCAACTGTTGATCCACGGTACCGTTGCTGCCTTCAATAACGGTACCGTTATTGGTACCGTTTTTGGTATCACTTGTACCGTTTTTGGTATCGTTTTTCGTACCGTTCTTGGCTTCGCCCTCGCGGTACCCGTGATTGTGTTGGATTATGAAACTCTCAACGAAAACTGGCCGCCTGGCTGAGTTTATGTCGTATAAGTATATCTAAAAATATTACATACTTTTTCACTGCCAACTTTAGACGTCGACAATAAAATATACCAAGTAAAAGTAGTTTGTATGTTATTCTAGTGACTTGTCAACTTTCATATCAAACTTTATGGAAATATTATATATTTCAGGACAATTTTCACACACAGCACGATCTGATCCCATACTAAGCTTTCGCTTGTGTTATGGAAACCAGATGGCTGATAAACATACATATATAATTTTATAGATAATTAACACCCAGACACAGAGCAAACATCTATGTTCATCACATAAATATTTGCCCCGGGTGGGAACCGAACCCACAACCTCTGACTTGGAAGGCAGGGCCACTACCAACCAAGCCAACCGGTCAGTTTAATGGTTTAATAGTACTTGTGTTTAAAGTTACAACATTCAATGAAATTATAGCTTAGATTGTGGAAAAAAGTAAAAATGGGCAAAGTTACACTTTCTACTAAAGGAAAAAAACACTTTTAATTTTATTTTAATTTTAAGTATCTCCGAAAACTCCTTCTTTTGAATTTATTGCCGCTTATATTTACAAATCAACTTTTCAATACTAAAATAGGTAAGTATAATGATATAACTAACCTGTTCAGATCCCAAATTGACGAGCAACTCGTTCCCGTCGTGGCTGAAAGCGATGTACGTGACCGCTTTCTTTGGATACGTGTGGTCGTTTGGCTCCATTGATAAGTGGCCTATAAAACCGGTGTAAAATTGTAATTTTGAATCTTGATTTTATAAAAACTGTAATTTTGGTGTAAGAGTTCAGTTATTGTTTGGTTGACGCATGTGACTTCAAAATAAAATTGACGACAAGGCAAGCTGGTAGAAAATTGATATTTTATTTCAATAATTTATAGTTGTCAGTATAAATATGTTTACCGTTTACCGCGACAATTTCCCGCCAGGGAAAGCATAGCCACGAATAACTCCAGCCGACACATTCACAAAACTGACACTAATATAGATTATCTAAGTATACAGTATGTTTAATAAAAATATGATTAATTAAAAGGGCATATCTAATGCACTGTATAACTGGCCGCACCCAAGCAACAGCAGTGGCAGATTTCCATAGCATACCCATAACGCATTAAAAGTTAGCGATCATTATAAATTTTTTTTTCCTCAAAAATCTTCTTTTCTATCTCTATCTCTATCTATCTCACTCACCAGGCGCAAAATACTGCACAGCTGCTCTCGGTATATTATTATCGGGATCGCCGTGTCCCGCGCGGGAACATCGCACGTTCTGCCGCTCCCACATTAGCCGTGACATTGGTGCGTTCATTTGGAAGTCCTGTAAAATGTTATGTATATTAAATATTTGTTTTGGAGTATTAGGACCGATTTCAATTCTTGGTTAAAACTTATCCATCGAAGTATTAGACAATAATATGAAAAACTAGATTTCCGCCTGCGGCTTCGCCCGCGTTTTCAAAGGAAAACCCGCATAGTTCCCATTCCCGTGGGATTTCCGGGATAAAACCTATCCTATGTGTTAATCCAAGTTACCCTCTATATGTGTGCTTAATTTCATTGTAATCGGTTCAGTAGTTTATGCGTGAAAACCATACATACATACATACATAATTACAAACCTTTCCTCTTTATAATATTAGTATAGATGTCACTTTGTAAAATATCAAGTCGATAAACGTTTTCACAAAATGTAATTAGACGAATAAGGTATAACCAAGGATTGGAATAGACCCTAAATAGAATATAGTGTGCACATTGGACGAGCGGTGGAATATTGAGAAGATTGTTTGAATACAGATTCAATAAATATTGATGCATGACCACTTTATCTTTAAAAATGCATATATTATGCATGGATATACTATAAACAATTGGACTCACAATCCGAGCGGCGTTGCATAATAAATCATTGAAATTAACACCTTATTTCATGGCAATAACGTTCAAAGTACATTGTATACACAAAACTCTGCCCAATACACACACAGGCAGAGTTTCCAACAATTTTTTTACACATGTTTTTAATAAATAAAACACCACGCTCACCGCATCACCAACCTGCAATCTGCCCAGCTTGATCATCCTAGTATCATACAATCTCACATAGAAGTCGTTAGCTCCAATAGCGAGTTGGTACGGGCGACGAGGGTTCACAGCCACGCACTTTGCCTCCGCGTACCGGCCCATGTGGTTGAGCAGGTTTACGAGAACGTTTGCGCAATCTGAGTTGCAGCGGTGCGGCATGCGCAGATCGTGCTGGCTGTCGTCGAAAATGAAGTATTTATTTTTAAGACGTAAACAGTAGCTCAATTTGTAACATAATATAGAATTCGTACATAAAATCTTATTCTAAATTGGCTATTAATTATAGGTACATACAGCATTAACTGAACATTGTACTGTACATTTGTACAAGTATGATTTTACTTTATCTTTTCTGAATTTTCTCATACCTTAATCAAATCATGAGATTGATGAGCTTATGTCAGATACAAGAAATTATGGTTTGAGACGTTCTAAACAACAAATGATCATTTAGGGCCGGCGCAGATATGGCGAAGCGCATTTTTCATTGTCAAACTATTAGCGACATTGTTTGCATTAAAATAAAATTCAAAATCAAATAACAACAGTTTATTTAACCCCTCACGCGTCCAACTATAACATACTGATTTAGTTACGAGCAAATAATGTACGTAGGACGCGTGAAGCTTTAAGAGAAACATTGAAGCGTCACACGCACATTTTTTAATGTTATTTTAATTAAGACAATGTGGATAATAGTTTGACAGTGTTAAATGCGCTGCGCTGCGCTCCGCCGGCCTTCTTACCAAGGAGCATATAAAATTGTTACATTTAACTATCTTTTTGCATTCAAAAGGAAGTGGCAATATAACTATAGTCCTTTTCACCTATGATGATTCCTGTGACACTTCATCGTGTTCCGAATTACGTATTTTATGTTTAAAAAGCCAAAATAATTTTAGTGCATAATATTTTTATTTTATCGCGGCATTATTACCAAAAATATAAAAATGAAACATCTTAAGCTTATAAAACAAAAACAGTATTGTTTAGTTTAATATATAGAAAAATAAAATAAAATAACACAAAAATATAATACCTACGCAATTCGTGTACATGAAATGGATCGTTTAAAAATCATAGAGTTGGAAAATCATATAATCGGCGCCCATCTTGTGATCGTTTGTCAATCGAGTCAATCGTCTGTACGAGTGCATCAGCCGTGTATACAAGTTGCATTTTTATATTGATACTTTACGTGGTATTCTGTTATTGTTACTAATTGTTATTGTTGACTTTTTGTTGCTGTTGTTTGTTAAGTTTCCTTAGTTAATTGTTGGCGAAATGCCGAAAAAACTAATTTTGGTACTTTATTCAAATCGATTTCATTTCCATATAAAATATTATCGATTATCGGAAACAATTGATACGATTTCAGTAAAGAACATCTCTACACGTGTCAAAAATCGATGTGTCACAGAAATCATCTTAGGTGGAAAGGACTATAATTTAGTGCAATTAACACTCATACACAAATCATATATTAAAATACCATGAAAATAATATCCTCCCTTACAAATAACCCAACTTTTTTTCTATGAAAAAAATAGTTCTAGTCAAGTAATTTGAAAATAAACAAGAATGCATTAGGAATTCTTTAAATGGAATATTATATACATCCTGAAAACATTGCTGATCGCGCTGATAAGTCCCAACGCAAAGGTTTCCTATGCACAAAACGTATTTATAAGCACTAGACCTTTGAACTTCAGCATTTAAATAGAGCTCTTACGTATGTTTGCAATAACGCATTTAACTCATTGAAAAATATTCCTTTTAAAATCATAGTTAGTTTTAGAATAAAATGAACTTATAGGCTGATTACAAAAATATTAGATATAAAAATTACTGGGCCGTTATGCTGGTACTACACAAGCTACTACATAGGCCCTGCCAAGTAATATCCAAATCGTTACCTAAGTGATTTTCACGGAAACGAGTAACAAACATACACCAATCCTCACCAACTTTCGCAGCTATAATATAAGCAGGAACTAGGATGAAAATTAAATAATTCATTTAGTTAGAAGGCAATTAAGATTGTAAGCAAACAAATGGCTTTCGAATTCAGTTTAATATACGTCGACGCTTGTTAAATTGCGCATTTGAAATGTATTCAACAAATTTCAATTGAGCGATTTAACAAGCAGTGTTAAACACTAGTTGACTTTAAAATCTGTCGGGTTATCATTTGAATTAGTATACTGAAAATACCATGTAGCCTATTTCTTAGAATTCCGTCTGTAGAAGATACTACATAGCCTATTTCTGACCCTCAGTCAGTGTTGATCGTTACTCAAACTCAAACTCAAACATTTATTTATTCAATTAGACTTCTTCTAGAAGCACTTTTGAAACGTCATTACATATTTTTAACATTTACCACCGATTCGGAAAGCAGTATCTACGATGAAGAACCGGCAAGAAACTCCATAGTTGCTCTTTTAAATCATGTCAGTTTTACAATTTGATTTTACAAAAATAACTATTATAATCATATAAATACAGTGTAGTGATTCGACTAAATCATGCATCAACAATGAAAGGTCAAATGCCTATCTAGGGCGTATGCAACCAAGGGTTAATGCATGGATGACGTCATAATAGCCACACTCTAATATAAACTTCTAGTTTGCTTTTCACTTTGTTTTATTTACATAGTATTCGGATAATGAGTAACTTATAAGAAACTAGCTTTCCACCCGCAGCTTCGCCCGCGCAGTCAAAGAAAAACCCGCATAGTTCCCATTCCCGTGGGATTTCCGGAATAAAACCTATCCTATTTCCCGGGGTAAAAAGTAGCCTATGTCCTTTCTCGGGTATCAAAATATCTCTATACCAAATTTCATGCAAATTGGTTCAGTAGTTAAGGCGTGATTGAGTAACAGACAGACAGACAGAGTTACTTTCGCATTTATAATATTAGTATGGATTTTAAGCTTAGCCAGGGACTCAAACAGGAAAATCACTGTTGAATGAAACCGAAATGAATTGCTGGAAACCAGACAAAATATAATTGTCATATTATGTTAACATAAGCATTAACGAGAATCCGAAATAGTCAATTTATTGGCAATATTTTTTCAGTCCTAGTCTTTTTATAGAAATGTGGTACCGGTATAATTCATTCATATATTTTTACGAAAATAACTTCTGAGTTCAAGTCATTTTCGCTTAACAAAAAGGATGACTCTACACTAATATTATAAAACTGAAGAGTTTGTTTGTTTGAACGCGCTAATCTCGGGAACTACTGGTCCGATTTGAAACCGAAAAATTATTTCGGTGTTAGATAGCCCATTTATCGAGGAAGGCTTATAGGCTATATATCATCACGCTAAGACCAACAGGAGCGGATCACTGCGGGTAAAACCGCGGCGTACAGCTCGTTATTTTTATAGATCCTTGAAGCACAAGATCTAAGTAATTCATTATGTCGCAACTCGAGGGGGTTAAAATAAGGGGTGGAAATTTGCATAGAAACGGATGACGCAAGGTATATGTAGGTTGAGTGCATGCAAGTGAAGCCTATATAAATATTTTTTCCAACATTAAATACATGATTGAGTCATATGAAATAAGTGACAAAGTACTTTATTGAATCTATTGTTAACAGCCAAGTTAATAGGTTTAAAAGTTGCATTTAAATAAACTTGACTATAAATATATAATGGAGATTAAAATAGCTTGAAAGTAAATGTATAAAAGTTTTACAATTACATATATGAAACAAACAATATTTTTCTTCTCAATCATGATCCAATGAGCAAATTGATATAATATAAAGTACCACAACACATTCTAAATTATATCCGCATCTGTGAGGACAGAACACAATTCTATTCCTTGTGAAAACTAACAATAAAAATAGCTTAATCATAAAGAAAATCAGTCAGTGTTATAGACATGTACATATACTGCACTAGCTGCGCTTCGCGGTTTTACCGGCGTGGATCCGCTCCTGTTGATCTTAGCGTAATGATATAATAGCTTATAGCCTTCCTCGATAAATGAACCAATCGGACCAGTAGTTCCTGAGATTAGCGCTTTCAAACAAACACATTCTTCAGCTTTATAATATTAGTATAGATATGCCGACAAACAATACTTTACAGTTCACCATATCAAAAAACAAAATAAAAACACTCACAGAACCAATCCATCCTCGCCGGCAGACCACAGCAGGTGTGGTTTGTCCGGTGCCACCGCCAGCCTCTTCACCCTGCCGCTGTGACAAGCGCACTCTAGTAGAGACGTCCCTCCGCAGACGTTGCGCGCGCGAACTGATCCGTCCGCCGCACATGTTGCTACTATGTCTGATGAGAGGAACTGGAAAAAAGGGGGAAAATATTTCAAGTACTGGAAAATGTCAAAAAAAATCAGGAAAGATAATGTTCAAAGTATGTGGGTATAAAATATGACACCGCTCATGTTGCTCCTCTGTCCATTGATAAAATGTTTTATGAGACATGAACAGCGGTTTATTTAGTAGATATTTAACTTTGTGGGTAGTTGTATAAAATATGAGGCACATGTTGAGTGCAAGCACTGAATGGACTGCTGCAAATGTGGCTAATGTTTCTGAAGAATAGAAGAGAGGAATTGGATAATCAAAGCAATATTAAGTGAAAAGGCGAAATGAAGAACTATATAATAGTGTGTGCATATTGGATGTGGGTAGATGTATGAAATATGCCACTGTAAATTTTGCCATAATTTGATACAAAATGGATAATATTGAGTGAATAGCTAGTGAAGAACTTTGAGGTGGATGTATAAAACATGCATAATTTTCTTTACTCAATCACAAACATTTTTTATTCATCTTGCATGGTAAAAAATATCCTTACAAATTCTAAAAAGAGAAAAGCCTGTATAAATCATACTGCATTTTTCTCTTGAATATAATATAAAATACAGGGTTAGTTTTCAATGACCGGCCAAATTTTCAGAAATGGTTCAGAATCGATAACATTTTCATTTTTCGATCTAATGAAAAAAAAAACGTTTTTTTTTAATTAGATTTCATTCCTGTCCGCCACTAAATAGCGAACGTGTGGACATTACAAAAGCACAATTCAGTTCAACAACCTAGATAGGTAGAAGTTAGCACACACATAAATTTGGCGATGCGCGCACGCACACAAGTGCATTGATTCTCAATAAGCTTATCGCGTGTTTACGATTTAGGAAATTTTTAAGACATTTTCAAATGAATGCTATTTTTTTTTTTTTTTTATTCGACAATAATATTTCAAACATACCTTTGGTTTAATATCTAGATCTTAATTTTAAATTTTGGCTGGTCATTGAAAACTAACCCTGTATGTAGTCTATAAAGCAATTAAAATCAAAAACATAATTAAGGTATTATCTGTGCAATTTATAGATATCATTAATGAATATGTTTCAATTTATTTTGTCATATAACTGATACAAAACATTTTATAAATTTGTAAACAAAACTTGATGTTTTGATACACTCATGTGTCATACTTATATTTATCAAGAGTACATATTTGCACATTATCCAACTAGCGGTTCGCCCCGGCTTCGCCCGTGGTACCTACATGTTTACGTTTTTTTTTCATAAAAACTATCCTATCTCTCAAGTTGGATCGAACTGCACATGGTGTGCGAATTTTATTATAATCGGTTAAGTGGTTTAGGAGTCCATTGAGGACAAACATTGTGACACAAGATTTATATATATTAAGATTATGAACTATGGAAAGCAGAAAATCAATAATAACAAAGAAAATACATAATAAAAGGTTAAATTATTTCAATCAAACCAATATAAAGGACAAGTATTTTATTATGAATGGTGTTGATTGACTCCAATTGAGAAATATTGTTTCCCTTGCACTAAAATATGCATACATATACATAAACTAGCTGTGCCGCGCGGTTTCACCCGCATTGCTCCAGTCCTGTTGGTCTTAGCATGATGATATACATAGCCTATAGCCTTCCTCGATAAATGGGCTATCTAACACCAAAAGAATTTTTCAAATCGGACCAGTAGTTCCTGAGATTAGCGCGTTCAAACAAACATACTCTTCAGCTTTATAATATTAAGTAAAGATGAGTATATTTTTTAATTTTTTTAGTTATTCTAATTCTCTTATCTTATTTTGTGTCTAGATGATATTGTGTGAAATGTCAAGGATTCTTACTCTTTTTGACTAACAAACAACTACCTAATCTTGATGATAATTATTAATTTTTATTGTAAATATTTGTATATTTTTATTTAAAAAGGTAGTTGTAAAAGATACAGATAATTTACTAATATTAAAAAACAGTTTCCAAGCAAAATAACATAATATGAACAATATTTTTATGATATGATAATATGAATAATATATTATATTACAATCAATTTCCACTTGTACATAAATATTTATTAATTACTCGTTCAAAGCTGCTAATTTATTATGATGACATTTGTTAATTAAATGAGAAAAATATATTTTCAATTAAGTCACCTATTTTACTGAATATATCAAGCAAGCAACATTATTGAAGTACACATTGAATGAGTTACAAAAATACATATATCTACTGACCTTTACAGAAAATATGTTCCCTGTGTGTCCTGTAGTTATATTGTGAAGTTGCTTATACCGAAAGGGATCCCACAGGATTACGTGAAGATCGTCAGACGCGGAGGCCAAAACACTACGACGCAAATGCACATATTAGTACACATTCTTTGAAATATAACGCACTCCGTAGATTATACAAGTACTTACGATCCGTCTTTACTCCATTCAAGGCAGTTCACACATCCCATATGCCCATGAAGCTCGCTTTCTAGACCTAATCTGTCTATCATACTACGAGTCACAAGAAGTCGGTTCTGGAATTTACGACCAATGTCCCCGCGCTCCCGGGCCATGGTCAGGCCCAGCGTCCCCTGCATCCAGGCCGGCTCCTCTCTCCTCCCCATGGCGGTGATTTCTTCACAAACTTCGATAAATCATCACAATCTGAACGTATTACTAACTACCTACGGCTCAATCTATTTATAGTTATAAGCATTTCCCGAGTCCTTACTGCGTAAAATACATTAGATTATGTACAGTACAAAGCTTTTTAACACTAAACTTCTATTTAACTAGTAGAACAATGAAAAAAGGTTTTTCACTTCAGAAATCAGAGATTTTCTTTCGAAATATGCAGAGCTGTCAAACAGCTGTCGTTATTGCCAGTGCCATATTGTTTTGTATTTTACTAATATTGCTTGTCTATTCTTTTCAATTAATTTATCATTTTTAAATGCGCCCAATTCGAGTAATATTATATTTATAAAAAAAGTGTAAAATTAACATTTTAAACTAATTAAATGTTTAATTATAAATAAAGATTGTACCTATTCAAAAGATTTTTTAGTTAATCCATAGATAGTAGACCATAGAAATAATTTTGACTTTTGATTTGACTGTTTGACAGATGGCATACGGATGGCATAAAAAATAAAAATAAATAAATGTGAAAACTGAAAAGTGAACCTCTATTTTTACAATTTATTTTAATTTTAATTGCTTGTAAGTTTTTCTTAATAATATTTTCCTATAACAATTACTTACTTGATATATTATTCAAATACATTAAGGATTTTATAAAATTCAGAACCTAATTTGGTAAAAGAATTTTTGCTTACCTTGTTGCTTGATAATAATTTTATTAGTAAAACTTGTACAAGAAGCATTGTGTAATTGTAATAACTATTCATTTATTTTCAGGCGTATAAACCAAGATGGGTGAACGTAAAGGCCAGAATCATTACTACCCCCCGGACTACGATCCAAAAGTCGGGGGGTTGAACAAATTCATGGGCACGCATGCTCTACGAGAACGAGCTAGGAAACTACACATGGGGATCCTTATTATAAGATTTGAGATGCCCTACAACATATGGTGTGACGGCTGCAACAATCACATTGGTATGGGTGTAAGATACAACGCAGAGAAAACTAAAATTGGCATGTATTATAGTACTCCGGTATATCAGTTCAGGATGAAGTGTCACTTGTGTGATAATCATTTTGAAATAAAGACCGATCCAGGTGTAAGTATGATATTATATAAGTACGAGCTTGTTTGTATTCAATACACTATTCTCAGTAACCATGGAACCGATTTGTGAAATTATTTCACTGTTTGATAATTAATTTAATAAGTAAAGCAATATGTCATCACACTAAGACCAATAGAAGTGGAGAGATGCGGGTAGAACGCAGGGAACAGCATTATTTTACTAGTATTTTATAAGAGAAAAAGTAATGTCTGTCGTGAGTTGTAAATTCATGGAAGTATGCTGTAAATTGTCTCTATTATTGATCAATTTGACTTGAAACAAGTAGGGAATCAGTTTTGTGAATGTTCTTTTGGTCTCCTTGAGTGATCAAAATTTTAATTGTGTGTGTCTAAGATAAGTATATTGCAGGGATTTATAACATCAAGTAAATTGGTTTGACTTTTTAAGAAACTGCTTATAAAACAGACAAAACTTTAAAAATTCTTGGTTCAGACAATATATTTAGCTTTTTTTTGTATATATTTTTATTCCACATAAATAAGAGACAATATTATGTATGAAATCATTTGTATATGTATATTAAATTCTAAAACTATTCTTTCAGAACCTAGACTATGTGATAGTATCTGGTGCAAGGCGACAGGAGAACAGATGGGACCCCACAGAGAACGGCCAGATTGTGCCGGAGACCAAGGAAACTCAGATGAAATTGTTTGATGATCCTATGTTTAGGTTTGTAGCTATTGTGTATTATAGAGTTGGTATGTCTTTTAATGTAGAATTAAGGTATAGGATAAAGAGGTATTAGGTATACTTTTAATGTAGAATTATTTTGTGTATGTTCTATTTAAAACACTACAGCGATTAGCAGTGTCACTACAGCGATTAGTAGCTATTACTGTCATAAGAAAATGTATCAAAACTTATTAAATTTAATTTATTGGTAATATATACTTATTTAGTTGATGTTTTAACTAAAAGGCTATAATAGAAATAGTGCAGTTACTGTATTATAAGAAAATGTATCAAAAAAAAATATTCAAAAATTATTTCCATTTTAAACTAAAAGAAATTGTGTTTACACCATTTTGCTTGATAAGCACAGAAATGATCATTCTGTATGCATTAAGATTAAAACCTCAAAAACAACAAGAGCACTATTTACTTGTACAAAAAGTTTATCTATCTGCTACTGTATCTATAAGTTCAGTTTAATTGTGTTGGAAATTAAACAAAATAAAGATATACACTTTTACAATATATTATTTATAAATGTTGCTATTTAATTTACTTTTTACAGATTGGAACACAAGACAGGCGATGAAGAAGCAAGCAAACTTGATAAGCCCAGGCTCGGCAAACTTGTGGGACGAAATGAAAATGTGTGGAAAGATGATTATGAAGCCAACTGCGCTTTGAGGAGAAACTTCAGAGTGAGTCAAATATAATATTACTTATTAATAGCTAATGCGCACGGTGAATGAAAATTAACAGTAAAAGCGCCATTTATAATATGATACTAGCTGCGCTATACTATAAACTCTCCCATACATTTAGTATCAAATATGACTATCCCAAAGATTATTATAATATATGATTATAATATTGCCACCTGCGGTGTTCCCGAACAACTACGACATTGGGGCCTTCAAGAAAAGAGCTTATTTGTCCATAAAAGGCCGGCAAAGCACCTGTAACACTTCTAGTGTTGCAAGTGTTTATGGGCGGTGGTGACCACTTAACATCAGGTGGCCCACCTGCCCCTTTGCTTGCTCTGACATAAAAAAAAAATATATTGTAGATAATTAATGAAAATTCATTTAGAAACTGTAAAAAAGAGCTCTATCTACACTAATATTATAAAGAGGAAAACTTTGTTTGTTTGTTTGATTGTAATGAATAGGCTCATAAACTACTGGACCGATTTTAAAAATTCTTTCACCATTCGAAAGCTACATTATCCACGAGTAATATAGGATAGTTTTTATCCCGGAAATTCGACGGGAACGGGAACTATGCGAGTTTTTCTTTGAAACCGCGGGCGGAGCCGCAGGCGGAAAGCTAGTGTGGAATACAATGGTATTCCAAAACGAGGATGTCACTTCGAACATTTGCTTTGAATACAAAATGTATGGGAAATTAAATGTATGAGAGTGCACCATAAATAAAAATCTCATCGTACTCGGCGATAGGTGAAAAATTAAAAAAGTCATAACTCCGAAAATACGAAAAATCGCATAACATAAATGGGGGTGATTCGGATAGCCCTCTAGGTCCTCTACCTCCTGGCTTCAGTATTCACTACTCTTGTATACATATAGATAAATCGTTTCAAGTTCACACACGTATTTGATTCATTTGAATATTTATTGAAAAATGCATTGGAGTAAAGTTCTAATGGAAAATTAAACTATATCTTGGAAATTGTAGGTATTTTGAAATGTTACAATGTAGCGAATGGTAAATTTTCTTTTATTTAAAATCTTCAAATCAGAAGTTATTGAAATAAAATGTTTCGCAAATCGATTTTTTCGATTATCACCATTAATTCAATTTCTGGCTAACTACAAACGAATATTTTTCCACTATAAACCTCTAGGATCAGTTATCAGTAATTTTTAACGTTTGTAAGCTCGCTGTAAAGTGTTCGAAACGTCGGGATAAACAATATAAAAAAAACGCATT
Source organism: Colias nastes (assembly GCA_907164665.1). NCBI lineage: Eukaryota > Metazoa > Arthropoda > Insecta > Lepidoptera > Pieridae > Colias > Colias nastes. Next base: position 847 of record CAJQZM010038454.1, on the reverse strand, counting down.
TAAAATTGCATTAACAAATCCAAACAAACCATTTTCTTTTGTCACATAACACCATTTTCAATTGTTTCAGAAACGCAGAAAAGAACTAGAAGAATCTGCGATCAACGATGGCTTGCTACTAGCTAGATCTTCTCTCGATATAAATCTTCTACCAGAAAACGAAGACGATAGGAACATGGCGGCCCTCCTCGCGCTTAGACCTTCTAGGAGTATAGAAGAGAAACAGACTGTAACAAGGCATAAAATCTTAAACGCGCCAGCCCTGCCGAGTTCTAGTGGCCTTCTTACGAGCTTTGGGGGTTTAAAAAAAGAAGAATCGCTAAGTAAACAGGCTGTTTTGACAAGAAATGCGCTAGGGGTGGTAGTTAAGAGAAATAAAGTGGAAGTTAAAGATTTAAAAGAAGAAAATGTTTTAGAGAGTAATGACAAAGATGATAAAAATAGTGCAGAGGTTAAAGGTGAAGTTACCAAAAGTAAAGAAGATGTAGAAACTAATAAGAAATTGTCTTTGGTTGGTGATTATAGTTCTAGTGGGGAAAATTCTGACTGAAAATTTGTGCTCTAAATTTTGAAAAATGAAAAATGCAATATTATAAAAGGACGCTTCACTTTAATAAATTTCGTTATTATAAATAGTTTTTATTTAAATATTAAAAAAATAGAATAAATAAAGCAGAATTTAAACTCAGTTTGTTAATGGCATTAATTTGCTTATCCTTTCGTGATTGGTTCGTCCTATGTCATTATACAACCAATCAGAATGTAGCAAGGTGACACTAAATATATTATCCAATCACTAAATGTGTGTAGGTATTCTCAGTCATGCAAAATGTATATAAATAATATA
>CAJQZM010038453.1:0-11039 GCA_907164665.1 Colias nastes | reverse complement strand
TAAAATATTATCAGGGTCCAATATAAACTATAATATGACGTTAACATAGTTGGAAATTTTCGCAAAAATGCTTTAATAAGTTTCACGAACTTAAAAAATGTTATTTGAATGGTACGTGTTTTTAAACAGTACAATTAAAGATAAAAAGTAAGAGTCAAGTTTTGTATTGGAAACGTATTGTGAAACTTTTTAGCTTACCTATTATGAACAAAGTAATATAATGTACAATAGCCGGCGTCGCGCTTTTTAACCATGTTTTTTTCTTGACACGTTCTTCCTCTTTATCAATATTGTCGATATTGATCGTAGGAATCACGTTCGAAGGCCTGCAATATTATTATAATGTTAGAGCACTATTTCGTTACAATTATTTATTATATTCAGTAGGAAAACTAATATCTCACGGAGTGTCACGTATCATATTATCGTCCTGAACGCTACTAGCGTTTCTGGCTAATAGATTGTCGTGTTCGTTCATGAGTTTGATTTATTATTATAAGACAAACTTCAACAATTAACGTTCTTATAAAGATATGAGTGGAATCATTCTAAATTTAGTTGGTAAACAGTGATGTACTTACTCACGTTTTCACTTCCTCCTCTCTTATAAAGTATACATCACTGTCGATGACTGTAAACATCTGCCTATCTGTAATAGGTAAGCCTCACTGCTTAATTTATCAAGGCGATATTTTATGCACAAATAATATGTATTCTATTTAGTTACAAAGAACGGTTTATTGATGTGTAGATAAGAGAACAGATATTGCATGATCGTAGCGCATGCACAATCAATCTGTTCATTTAAAAATAATGTTTAAATGTTAAGTGCTCTTGCGTGCACGCAGATTGAACTTATTTGAAGTATGTTATAATAATTATAATTAAATTATGGCAATAAAACTGGGCATCAGCAATTTTCGATAAGATCGAAAATATTGCGGCGGTACGCAATTTCTGTAACCTATTGCAAAGGAGGAAGAAATTTTTGAAATATTTGTTTCATAAAAATTTAAACTTGAATGTTTGGGATATATACCTAATACAGGGTGTCTCAAAAGAAAGTTTATATTTTGTGGATGAATAAAAAAAAAAGTAAGCGGTGTATTTAAAAAATGTTTATTAATTATTAAAGTGCATAATATGGGAATTTATTTCTTAAAAATAATATCGTCCAAATGCAGTCCATTGCGTTCACGGCACTCATTTAATCGAACAGTAAAATTATTTATGACAGCTCGGCAGGTAGACACAGTGATGGCTGCCATTTCGTGCCGGATATTTTCTTTTAAATGCACTAGAGAAGTTGGTTTGTTGGCATACACTTTAGATTCAAGATACCCATATAAGTCAAAAACCGTATGTCTGACAAGATTCATATTGCACAGTTTTTACCGTAGGTATACCATTTTATTTGTTACGGCGACTATAAAATACGTTTGTGTGTCAATTACATTCCATTTAAGGCAAAGCATAAAGTTTAATTTTATAAAAAAATTATCTTTTTGCCAGTTTTGGGATAAATATAAATGTTTTAATACAAAATTATTTATATGTAAAATGGAGCATATTTAAGAAAAATCCTGGTTAAGAAATTAAGTATCTTTTATATCTAATACAATCAAATTAATAATGACACGTCACATGATATAGGATTAAAACAGGACTATTAATTTATAAACTCTACCAAAACTCTACCTAATTATTTAGCCGAAATCAGAATCAGTATTCTTAATCCGTCTATATATATATAGTTAGATATAATAATAATAGTTACCTGAGCATTTGCAATTCAATTCGCATTCTTTACTAGTAAGTGTAACAATAAACTGATCATTTGAGAGGGTCATCTTTTATCTTTTACTAGCTTCAGCACGCGGATTTCATTTCGTAATTCTAATTTTCGAAGCATTTTCAAAATTCGATGCATAATAATATGTGCTCTACATGTGCATTTTTAAATACAAATCATAGGTACCTCTACTATTTATGGTTCCATAGTTTCTGATTTACTAATATTTATAGAAATAATATATAAGCTAATAATAACATTTTTCTAAAGATTGGACACTGCATTCATGAACAACAATAAATAATATTGAAGCTAATAATAACATTTTTCTAAAGATTGGACACTGCATTCATGAACAACAAATGCAAGCGAAGAAACTCATATTAATCGAAAATAAGTGAAAGTTATTATTATCAACTGTATAATACAATATTGTAGAGGTACCTTATCTTTATCAAAAATGTCGTTAGCTTGGGAAAGTTGTTTTTTCATGATTTATGAAAACATTGGTATTTTTAAATATTTAAATAAGATAATTGAAGGCTTTTTATTTATCATGTTTTTTATATAATATTATCAGCTTCATATAGTGACTATGTTTAATTAAAATCTATCACAGTTCAGAATTCCAAACACAACTCAACATTTATTTAATTTAAAATTATATGTTAAAAATACTTCTCAATCTCAAACATTATTTACAAAAAGATTTGGCAAAACAAGGTGAAGTTAAATAGGTCAAGTGAACCTTAGTAATAAATTATTCAATATTACCTCTAAAACCATTTTTAAAACATTGTCATTACATCCGCATTATTCGTCAGCTTACAAATTTTAGTATAAAATAAACAAAAATATTTGAAGATGAAATGCGATCATGTGAAGTTGAAATTCTCTTGTGATTTAAGAATAAGCCTTATTTACGACAAGAACAATATTTAATTCATTTGTGACATGAATAAATAATAAATAATCTTCCTATCTCAATTTTTTAAAATGAGTCAGACACAATTTTATCGTTTTGTACGTAAAATATTACATACAATCCATTGTTATACATAATATACATTAAAGAACTGTTATCTGATAATTATATAACATGATCTTCACCATTATCTCTTCCTTTTCAAAATTAACATTGGACCGTTACGCGGTTGGCAACAGACAAATGTAATTTTAACAGAACTCTTGTCTTCTATAAATTAAAATACAAAGATAATAAGCAAACAATGACCTAGAGGGAATTTACGAGAAGAATGTAATTACACCAAAATACACATCAATTTATACGTGTTTACATATTACCTTAAGAACCGGTTAAAGGTAACTAGGCCTCAACTCCGGTGTCTGCACTGGCAATCGAGCAAATGCCGTTAGTTGCATTATACTCCACATAAATTAACACATTCAAGTTTTTGCCGTATTTTGAAATAATATTAATAGAATAGGAATATAAATAGATTAAAATTCTAGCATTCATTTAAGGTCCTAAAATTCTTAACCTAATATTTTATTAATCAAATATATTATGTTCTCACGTATTGCAATATTTATTATATTTTAAATTGAATATATGACCTATTAATATTATAAAGTTATTAGCAATTGTTTTATTGAATATGTTTTAATTGATATAAAGATTTTTTATTCGAAAATGATCAATCCATAGCGGGCTAACAAAAATTAGAAAAAATCTCTACCTGGGCAGAGTCGTGAAAAACAGTTAGTTAAACATAAATGAAAAATTTAGTAAATGCAATAATGGAATACTTGGAAAAAGACATTGCTTGGATGTGCTTGGAAAAAGTTCTGGAATCTTGTAAAAATGAATTTCTAGTTCACAATAATTATAGAGTTTTTAAATTAACATACGACTTATTAAAAAAAATGGAATTAACAATTTTACTTACTTTCCTTCATTCCCACGTTAAAATTGTTTTAGTAACTGAATTTTTATTTGCATAGACACTATCACTTTTTGACAATATATTGACAGACTGACCAAAGCCTGCGCCCGCGCAAGTACGTTTACATCGGCCGGCGTATGGTGTCGACGGCGACCGGCGATGTCACAGGCCGAATCAATAAATAAGTAATTTTCATTTCGCTGCTAAGGTTATTAACTGCCTTGAAGAAAGATTAAGCAGTTGACGCTTGACTAAGCCAGTTTTTGTACCCGAAATCTAAGCCTCTCGGAGGCAGCTATAGATCAAATACGTTCTGACCCAGTTACTGTATTGAAATACTTTTATGAGTTACTTTGGTTTATTGGCTCAACCATTTTTATTATATTGTCTTTAGGAAAAATTTCTTGTTAAAATATAAGAGAACAAAAGAAGGATTGTATTGTCAATTTAACTGTACGTAGATACAAAATGTAAACTATAAACAATGTAATAAAATAAATAAAAAAATGCAACTTGTAGAGTTGCATTTTTTTTATGTGTTTTGTGCCTTCAAGCAATCCAGCTCAATCAATCTTTCTGTTTCGCATATTACTCAAAAAAGTATTAGAACAATCATAAAATATGTGTTATTATTCCTATAAATATATTTTCGTTTGAACAAACAGATACACCAATTTTCTGTATTAATTTAGATAAACGGAATAATCTCTTTAAAATCAAATATGATTATTTGTCAACGTCATAGCTATAAATAGATTTGCTATTAATATAAATAACTAGCTTTCCACCCGCAGCTTCGCCCGCGCAGTCAAAGAAAAACCCGCATAGTTCCCGTTCCCGTGGGATTTCCGGGATAAAACCTATCCTATTTCCCGGGGTAAAAAGTAGCCTATGTCCTTTCTCGGGTATCAAAATATCTCTATACCAAATTTCATGCAAATTGGTTCAGTAGTTAAGGCGTGATTGAGTAACAGACAGACAGACGAGTTACTTTCGCATTTATAATATTAGTATGGATATATGATTATTTTATTGCTATTCTTCAATATTTGAAAGATAAAAGCAATATATTAAGGCTTCAATCGCTGATAATGTAGATAGCTACAGTAAATATATAAAATTCTGTATGTAATGGTTGAATTAAGGTCTGAGAGAAAAGTTCATTGACCGAAATGACCGGGAAAAAGTCACAGATTGAAAAAAAAACAAACAGACAGAAGAATTGTTTATTAATAATATCAACATTTTATTGCATATCTATATATTGAAATGAATCTAATTGTTGAGATCTCTTCGAATGCGTTGACTCCGTTGACGACGATCTAGGCCGACTGCTGAGTTCTGGAAAAGAGAAATAAATTAATGTAAAATCATTCATAATATTAATTATTCATCGTTATGTTCTCCAATAAGAATACAACAGATAATTATAATTTTACTGTTGCCATTTTTTTCCACCAGTTACCTACTTAATGATACAGCCGATATACTTGTACAAAAAACAACACTATTCCTAGAATATCTATTCCCTTCTTTCTATCTAGAAATATTTAAAATATAAAAAATAACTACGTTAAAAACAACCGACTTCAAAAACGGAAAAGTAAAAAATAAAAAATATTTGATATTATTAATTACTACATATTATTTAGATGTGCTATTTATTAAATAGGTTTGAAGTCGGTGCCAAGCACTAAGCACTTAGTATTAAGCCCGCGCACCGACATCAAACCTTTTTAGTAAATAGCACATCTAAATAATATGTAGTAATTAATAATATCAAATATTTTTTATTTTTTACTTTTCCGTTTTTGAAGTCGGTTGTTTTTAACGTAGTTATTTTTATTTAATACTTTTTAGTGTATTTTTCAACACGAATCAAACGAGCCCAAACTCGATAAAGTTGAGTCAATATATTACTGAGTTCCTATGGCCAGTGGCCACCTTCCGATTCCATCATCAAATCAGCTCTATGTCATGATAATGTTTCATCGCTATCCAATTTACATACGTATACAAAATTTCAGCTCAATCGGTTACCGGGAAGTGAATCAAAGTTACTTGCTACATTTTGATTAAGTCATCGAAATCAGACAAAAATGCTCATAAAATAAAAACTACTGGGCCTATCTGAATAAAATTTTTATGGGACCAATTCGAAACCATTCCGCATCAAACAAAAAAAGAATCACGTAAATCGGTTCAGAAACCTCGGAGTAATCGGTGTACATACATAAAAAGAAAAAAAAATATACCGGCCGAATTGATAACCTCCTCCTTTTTTTTGAAGTCGGTTAAAAAGTCCAACCATAAGTCGATAAGCTTTGGAAGATAAATTATAACATAAAATATGCATTATTTCAAAAAAAATCCAACTGTAAAATGTGTGCCTACAACAGTATTTATAATTATATATTATAAAACAAATCGCCTTATCTATATGTTTAGATAACCATTACCTTCAGGAGCAACTCCGCTATAGGGTGATAATAAAATTGGTCCCATCACTGTGGTCAAAATTGATCCTATTGTGGTCGTTATTAATATTGCTATAATAATCATATTTGAGTGTTGTGTTGCTATTTTTCTGTCCTGATCTGTGGTGCCCTCTTTCCACAAAGAGTCAGAAGCGACGCGCACTAATACAGCCTGAAAATGTAACATTAAAAGATTTGTCTCAAATAATTATTTAACAATAACATAAAATACAAATCAGCTGTGGCAACTAATATCAAATTTTATTAAATCCAATAAATAATATGCAAGATTAAATTTTACAATATTCATACAGGATATCAATTTTATCAGAGTATTTATTAAATTAATGTCAAAAATAATCTTTTCACACAATTTGAGTCATTTATTAGTTCAATATAAGATTATTACTATCGACAACCGATGCACAAAGAATAAAATTTGAACTATATCTCACTGAAATATATGTGATGTATTTTATTGTGGTCATTATATTTTCATGATAGAGGTTTGTCTTATCATTATGTGCTTATAATAGACGGAAAGTTTATAATAGGAACAAGCCGATAATTTTTTTTTATCATCTCTTTATACAAAGGAATGTGTCGTGTCCTAATAATTTCTTAAACTAGTTTATATTATATTTACATGATTCATGAAATTGATGAAATCACTTAAAATATTAACTTTAATAATATCTGCTGTTTTATTTTTATCAGTCAACAACGTTTCAAATATTTGTTTGCCTAATACATATTATTTATTTATTAACAGTATAGTAATAGTTATAGGTACAACATACTAACATAAGAGTATTACATATAAAGGAAACCATCTCCATAAAATAATTATTTGTGGATATTATTATCTTTAGTTAATTATAGCGATAAAGCATTTAAAGTGCCTGCACCTTTGCACCTCAACAATTTTTAAAACAATGTAAATAATCATAATTCCGCAGCTACCGTGCTTGTTAAATTTCTAGATAGTTTTATGTGTAGCGAAAGAAATTACTTTATGGCTTTTAAGCCAAACTTCGAAATTCATTATTTACAAAGAAATACGCTCGTGTTCATAATGCACTGTTTATTTAAGGCCACGTCAAGGTGTGCTTATGATTAAAATCTGGCTAATGTAGGTAGTAGTGTCGCAGTGTTTGCATAGTAGATAATTAATTGATAGTGATAAACGCATCGAGATGTTTTATTATTTTATCAAGTTTCACAATATATTTGGGTAAGTCCGTCAAAATTGTCTTTTGCATAATATGTCGCAATATAATCGGAATAAAATAATAATAGTTATTTAGAACTGACAAGGATCAATTAATAATTGAAGAGAAAGTACATTTAGAAAAAAAATAGTAAGTAGGTTTTAAAGAATTGACAAGGAACAATTAATTATTAAAGACACAGTACATTTAGAAAATAAAAATAGCAAACATATAATTTAAAGACCAGAGAAATGCTTCTATGAAGGTGTTGATCATCAGCAACATTGCCATAAGGACCAAGGAGTAAGTATGACCCAATTCACGCATCTTTGTCTCCCGTACATAAATATTTTACAAAAGCAATCTTCCCTACGAATACTTTTTAAATATTACTAAGAGTTCCCGCTATTACAATGTAAAATAAAGGGTATGCAATTTAGCAAATTACTTGAGTAGCACCATCCTTCGCCGCCGCAGTGGCGCGTCATTATGTCTAATCTCAATCTCTTACAAGTTGATGCACCGCTCACTAACCCTAATGTACTGAAAGCACTGTTTAATACGTTCCATTTGTAACAGAGTACGTCAACTTTATACACTTTCATTGTTGCTCTTTTACTTAATTTACAAGTGTAATTAGTGCCATTCTTTCATAGTGAAAGTACAAATCACTACATAGTATAAAACAAAGTCGCTTTCTCTGTCCCTATGTCCCTTTGTACGCTTAAATCTTTGAAACTACGCAACTGATTTTGATGCGGTTTTTTTTAATAGATGAAGTGATTCAAGAGGAAGGTTTATATGTATAATAACATCCATTAAATAGTGGAGAAGTACTGTTATTTTTGAGGTTTCTAATGTGATGTCGTTAAAAATTACATTTTTTTCCGCTTACATTGCAAACGCAGGCTGAACCCTACGAGTTTTATCAAAATAATGTACTAAGTATTATACACATTGAAAAGGTCTACAGAAAAGTCCGCGGCGGTATATGTCTATCTCTTATGGATAACCCACAATAACTTTTTTTTGTCATTTACTTTTTACGACAAATAATGGCTAATTTTCGAAGCGATTTTAACCAATACAGCATTAATCCTTAACCAATTAAATACCTTGAATACATTGTTCATTTAATATAGATCTATATGGCCCTTTACACCGTATGATTTAAGTGAATATTTTCGAAGATATTACAGATTTAAAAATTGCGGGACGTAACGTTTGCGGCGGTACCGGCCGGCCGCCATTGCACCCGTGCGAAGCCGGGGCGGGTCGCTAGTTATTCTTATTATAGTCGCTCAGTAGTCGAAATTCGACCATAGGTAACCATAAACATTGTAGGTACCTACGTATTATGTGTGTGTGTGGATCAAATGCATGGTAGTTACATCAATAAAACAAACATTATACAAATGTTTGTTTTAGCAAATTAAAAATTTGCTTAAACTTAGCAAATTTAAGTAAATTACTTTTGCTACAATTTAATGCCTTCGGTTGTTGAAACCAAATATCATAACACAATATTTGTGTTTGGTTACACTACATAACACAAATTTTGTGTTATGTTGTGTAACATTACACAACATTTGGGAAGTGTTTGGTTTTTTTAATGATTTTTTGTCATATTTTTTTTTTACAAATACAAATGTTATGCACTGTTTTTTATAAAACATAAACCATGAGTGTACTACATTTCATACTTCTCTGTGCACGCATAACATAGATTTAAATACTTTAAGAATCATAAAAATATTCGAATGTGTGATATAAAAATAGACGCAATATAACAAACTACTATGACTGACTAAAACGTGCTTTAAATTCAGTTGTTTAATTTTTAACTATTTGAGCAGAGGATAACTAACCACAAAATATTGCTTCAGTTTTTAACTTTTGATATAATCCATTTGCGAATGAATTTATTTTATTAAAATGTTTGTATATATTTGTTTGATAATTTCCTATAGTTGAAAATTTGAAACATTCATTCTAGGTTGAAATGATAAATGGAAAATTTTTATATAGTTATGATAGATGATGAAATGTATATTTCCACTAAATATCATTTTCACTATCTACATTCTCTTTGGACCAACACAACGCGTAGGTGCCATAATCCAGGTTCACTAAAGTTTGCGAAAGCATCGAATTATTAATGACCTACAAATTCGGAAGTGACTTTAACTGACATTTTCCATTTCTCCATTAAATATTGAGTAACTTTTTATGGTGTTATACATACTTACTAAGAACATCATAGGTATTTTTACTTAAGTTATAAATGTGGGCGACGTTCAAGAATAATAATTAAATTATTCCACTCAACGAAGTTCAGTTAACTGGAACTCTTAACGTGTACATTACATAACATTTGTTAGAGCTTTGGAGCATGCCTAGCCAGATTACTAGAGCGAGCGTGTGGACTCAAAGTGAATTAAACTAGAGACCGCCAGCGAACCGACGATATTATTAGGTCTTACTCGTTAATAAAGGAGAATCACTTGAAAGTAATATTAGTGCTGGTGACGCCGACATGAACTTCTTCAATGGAACAAATTGACAGGAATTCAGTGCAAATTGATATAAGGTATCATTGTCTTCATATAGAACATTACATGCAATGAACGTGAAATACAATGCGTCTTTACATAAATAATATATCTGTTTATATTTTCGCCTACAATTCGCAAATAATAAATAAGAATGTAGAGAAAACAATGTTGAATCGTGCAGTTATGCGTCGAAGCTTATCATAAAAAGACTTTATCGCTGCATAAACTCTGCAAATTTTAACAATTCAAATAAATGATAATAAAATTAGATTATGTTCTCACCTCAACTATAGCCTTTGGAATCCAAGTAATAGCTATAAATATGCACTCTTTCACTGGCAATTCATTTGACAGAGCTATTAAAAATGCAGTTAACAATCGAAGAATTAACGCCAAGAAAATGCAGACCACCATCAGACCAAATTCCCGTGTATCTAAGTCGGATATCTAAACAAAGATGAAACAGTTACAAGAAGATTATTAAAAATAAAAAAAGAGCGTGTATGCCGAGCATACGTGTCAGAAGTGAAACTTCTTTGACAAGATTCAAATATATACCAAAATCGTCGCCTTACTGCATGACGTGACGGTATTGCCATGACAGGACCTTGAAATTTTACTCTCAACGCGCCTAAAGAAGTTTCACTTTAACAGCTATGCAGTTACAATAAGCACACGAAGAGGGGTAGTAGTTTTTTGTAAATAATATTGAAACATATTATATATTTTATTGAGACCCTGCATTTATAAGATGAAGATTTATTTTGGGGTATGATGAAGGTATATTTGGGGCAGAAGTATTTCACGTCCGTTTCACTGATCGATTTTCATTACTGGCAGGTGGGTCGTCCTTCTATGTCCTGTCAGGAACAACTTTTTAGTTTCCGCAGGAGATCGAGCCTGTGGCAACTATGTATTTATGGACTTTATAACTCAGTGTAGAGTTTTTTTTTCATGTATACGTAGGTACATAGAGAATAACATAAGATCTCCATATCAAATTACAATTATGGGCTTATTCCAGATCTGTATAGGTATAATCGGGAAATGTTATCGTAATGAAATTGCTAACATAAATAAAACAAAGCATACATTAA